>NMRB01001185.1:136053-212847 GCA_002633025.1 Notospermus geniculatus
ATATATATATATATGTTTATTTCGTACTAAATGAAGAAGTACAGTTCTAAGTGCAAGTATAAGAACAGAGTGGTGGTGCAGGTGCAAGAAAGAAAGATATGTACATTAACTAACCACGCAGAGAGAGAGGCGCCCTCTCTCACCAAACCTCGCAGACTACATGAATACAATCACTTAATTCTTATAGTCCGGGCAAATCATACATGTACATTACGTACTTCTTTGCCGACCAGTACGCGAAATGAAAAATGCTTCTCATTTCTCGCAAAGCATTTACCTTCTGCATCCTGTCGGCGTAAAAGTATGAATTGGCACTAGTCTCATGTCACTTTCCTGCACCCCATGCACAATCGTTCACCAAATGATATCCCCACATATTTAATAGTTGCAATACTGTCGTGTGAATTAACATAACAATACAAGGAATTTTTAAAGACTGTGCACACTGTAGCAGCGTATTTGCAACCGTTCCTGTTTCGATCCGTTGGTACGTGGCTCTTTGCCTAGAATTTCGCATGGCTCATTTCTTGTAACCCCCTGCATCAATTGAGTTAGCCTAATCTGTGATTCACCAACTCCCATCTCAACTTGGGACGGCGCGGCCATTCTATGGTGACTTCAGCTGAAAACATACAGACAAAGCGAACGTCGCATAAAACCCCCATGAAATGCAAGCAATTAAAGTTAATGACAGTAGAGTTTCGGCCTGCAGTAAAACAATACAAGCCCCCATACCAACCCCTATTTCTTCAGGTTTTTCTTCCTAAATTCTATAAATGGTAATGACGAAAGAATGTCATATTTTCTCCTAGCAATCGCCATAATTGGGCCCGCTGCTTTTATCAGTGCTAAAGTCACATCACCAGACTAATAGCTTTATAGAAAAAAAATGACACAAGGAATTAACAATTAGGAACCTATTATGAATTTCTGAAGGCATTGTTCACATAGGTACATGTTGGGTACAGCGTGTTTTTTGTCTTATACATTGTATTCATGTAATGGTTCGCCTGTGGGTGAAATTAAAATGGTGCGGAGAATCTTTCTCTGGTGTTGTGAATTTGATGATGTCGCTCTTATGGTAATTATGAGAGTCGACGAACTACTTCCAAGAATAACTTGGAAAGTTATCGGGCCAGACTTCTGTCTTTGTTCCGCCTCCACACGTCCGCTCAACACTTTGATATGTCTCTTCAAAATCCTTCCTCCCCCGGAACGATCAAGACCTCGGTAGGCCTTTCAACGGCTACATTTTATTGCCATGTTGTTCCTCTTCGTCAACGAAGACCAGAAATCCGAGGTTTCAGCAGACTCTTAACCATGAAGAAATGCTTGCTTTTGCGGCTGATGGGCAGGCCTACCCTACTTGATATTTGTTTTGGTCCTGCTGAAGAGATTTGAATGGCTTTGTTTTTGTTTCTCAATCGTGTAGAGTTTACATTTCAACCCTGACTTATACCACACAAGGTACAAAGAGATGGTTCTTCTTTTTCTTATTCTTATTCTTTCCACGAACGCACGTGACGTTTTTCAACCATTGGTGAATTTGAATTTTCTTTTAATCTGAATGCGAGACTCCTCCAATAGTTACCCCCTCACCCCACCCACCCCCNCCTTCAACAACCTTTCACTCAAAGGCAAAAATCTTGCTCTGAATGGCGACGTCTGCTCATGGACCTCGCTCTTGGCGGCCATATTGGCTGACAGGACATACGACGCAGAGTTTACCCCATTATTAAAATCCCATCAAGTTGATAGCGGGTGTGCGTTCATGCAGGCCCATTCCAACCGATCGATCGAGGTGCAGGCAGGAGGACAAAATGTATGACTGGGTAACCAGGGGTAACGGTGCCTGATCGTCCCGTACAATCACCAGCTGCACTAGGCCTACACGGAATATCAAAAGACCCATTCCAATTTATCTCATCGTGTTGCTATGGTGCTGTGTGATTCGTGAATAAGTCATACGGTCGTGAGTAACTAATAAGCCGAGTGAGGAGGACCCGTGTACTGTAGCGGACGTGCCTGCGGGAACCAAAGATGGAAGTCAGTGAGGCGGTCAATCGTCCGTCATGCCACGAAGAGAAAATCGCTGGTTTCTGTGCGGCTGTTTCGTGCGCCGATCATGCGGCATGGGATGAGCCAGTTTTGATGTCACAAGTGACGTCACAACCAGTTCACAATAGGGAGTTTAAGAAATCGAACGAAAAACGTTAACTTTACGACAGCGTTATTTTTTGTCCCGAAAATGCAATATATAATCTGGTGAATTTGCAGTATAAAAAATAACGTTGTCGTAAAGTTGACGTTTATCGTTTGATTTCTTAAACTACCTATTTTCAGGAAAAACCGAATAAAGACAAACTAATATCCCCCGAATATGGACAAGTCTTGAAAACCTCAGTAGCCGCCACTTGTGTTCAATATCAATCAATGTAACTGACGATGTTTTTTTAACGAAGTGCCACCCCTCGCCATTCCACCATCCCCGTTTCCCAGTCCAAGGCATTCAGTCTGAACTTCTCCGTTGCCTCTTCTTGGCGTCCATATTGGCTGGCCTACTTGAATACGGCGCATATTGGATAGAGTCATCATGGACGGGGTATATTGGGGACATAACTTCCCAATCGATCGAAGCGGATTGTGTGTCTTTCAATGCTGGGTGTGTGCTAGACTCAGAGAGGATGGACGAGGCTTAGAACAATTGACGAATAACTCTCGAGTGCTCTACGCTAGATAGGCTGGGAACATTGATGTCTTTATGCGGCTGTCATGTTCTTCTTGTATCAGGGGCGACGACCACGACGTCTTTTTTTTGCTTTTTGGTTTGAATATTTAATTTTTAATTTGAAATCGATGTCGGCATGCATGACACAGGCTTCCAGATGGGCTGAATACACGAAGGCTGTTTTAAGGTTTAGGCGGGGTCATCCTGGACGTAGGACCAGTCGTCTTCACAACGACTTATGGCCGCTCCACACGATCAAATTTGTCATCAAATATTTTGGAAATTCAGATTCCGGGCCTATTGGGGCTTCAATGTATAAACCCGCATGTAGGCATTTATTGAGCATATTAAGAAAATTGGATGAAAAATGTGATTGTGTGGAGCGACCATAACTTACTGATGAAACCAGCAATTGTAACTTTTTTAACCAAACGTACACGTACCTTCAAATCTCATGCCTTTCAAGGACAAAACCTGAAACTTTCTTCAACATTATAACTGGCTAACAATGGACCACAACATCACCTTTCCTAGTCAGAACCCCACGCTATTGCTACTGATTAAATTATTATGGCCTCCAAAGTGTCTGTCTTTAACCCCCCCCCCCCNCGAACCTGATTACTGGGTGTGAAACCCATCTTCATCATTCATTAACACTATTATTATAATGAGGCCGGGCTTATGTAGATGATCATGACGAAGAATGGTTTCCAATTCTAACTTCATGGCGGCACGTGTCACCTATTGTCGATGAACAATAGACAGGTAGAGGTAGAGTGCACCTATCAGGTATAAGGTTGTTTTACCCGCTGTGGGCCGATTTATTAAACGATAGTTAAGGTAAACCTCGGTTTAACCATCGGCTTTTCTGACAAACCGTGAATTAATCAAAGTAAACCTTTTGACTTTTAGAATGTCTTGCTATCAACGATTCATAAAATCGAAAAATTCACTTCGATTAACAAACAGTTTGTCAACTGAGGGTTAATGAAACCCGATGGTTATCTTAGCCATCGTTTAAAAAATCGGCCCTATATGGACTGTGTCCTGTAAAAGGATTACATAGGTCCAACTCCTCTGCTGCGTGGCGGGGGGGGGGAGGGGCAGAACCTTGGCAAGTTACATGTACTCTTTCTCCCTTAGGTGGGTTGCTCCGACGTGGTTGGATGCTGGGCTTGTTTCTTGAATCAGTTCATCATGTCTGGTTGAACACGACTTTTCGCCGACACCCGATTACCGGGCACACTGTAAACTTGGTAGAGGCCTAAACGGGGAAGCGAAGTAGGCCTGTACCGTCTGATATCCATGATCATCAGCTCATGTGAAGTAAAATGACAATGCGGGTGGTACTTGGGTAACGAGATTAAAAACAAGTCGGCCTCTATCGAAAAAAAGAAACCTGTCAGGCATTAACATAGATTTTAAGTCGCCCCTTGAGTCGTGCAACACACCACTTGAAAATTGATAAGTTGTGTCACAGTTCGCCTAAAGTGTACAAAAGACAAGTACAAGATACAAGTGGGCCTGGCTCTCGGTGATTTCCGCTGAGGAAATAAGTAATGAGAAGGCACTCTTCCCTCCGTCCAAAATATAGAGAACATGCCTATGACCGACTTCCTTGTTAGTTGAAGTGGGGTGAATGGTTGGTCATGGGGCCTTACATGCCGAGTGGATCTACCCCGTTAACCATCCATGGCCCAATCTCTACTCCTGTGACTGTCATGAGAGCAAGCGGATAATCCACAAAGCGGTCAATACAACTGGAGTTTTTGAGATTTCGAGGATTTTTTTTGTTGTTGACATATAAAGAAACGCCCACGAGTTGAAGCAGGGACCGCTCGCTTCCTGTTTTTGATAACCTTCCTTGCCAACACGTCCGGTATTTTGCCAAAACACGGCCGTGTGGTCCAAGGAAAAGTGACCGAACCCCCGAGGTGCCAATCGCCGAGGGTGGAGGGGGTGTACTTTACACTTATGAGTGCGAATCTTGTGTTGTCAACATTTCGGCAGAAGTGGAAAGGATAGGCTTGTGGAATCGTTTCTTTAAGCCATCAGTTTTTCAAGATCGCGACTCGGATTCTTCGTATCAAGTCATGTGACCAGAAGGAGAGGACAGCTCGGGTACAACACCGGGGGGAGGAGGCCCAGGCGTGACTTCACACTCAGCTATAGGCCCTGTCACTGATTTCATTGGCGTGACGTGAATTTTGAGTGGGGTAGAGCTCGCCATCGTGCGTGATTCGGCCCAAAGTTTATTGCGATACTCCGGAGTCCCCAACTATCATCAATCCTTAATCACAAAATTACGTAATCTAGGCAAATATTTATAGATGCTTCTACTAAAATTTCGATAATCGGTAGGGGTACATGCCCCTCAAGAGTTCAGGGGGTCACCATGATCATCCATAAACCGTCCTTGAGCCAAGTAAACCAAGTGGTGATTTGAATAAAGACAAATGATGATGCCGCATAGGGGTACACCTCCTGTCCCATATGGACGCTGGCGAACAATATTGGGGCAAGTCTGACCCACGCATGGCGGTCTGCAGCAGGACAATTACCACAGGAACTTGGAGTGTATTTTATTTCAGCAACGTATAGACTGACCGAGCGTTCCACAGTCAATCGCCAAGCCACCATAATTAACGAAAATCAATATGAAGCCGGGACATACGGCGTACCCCATTTCAGGTGAACTGGAGTAACCATTGTGGCAGACGCTGCTGAAAATCGGCACGAGTCCCCCCTCCTGTTCCCCTTTCAATCCGAACACAGCTCTCTCCACTGTTAATGGCCCTATTATTCCACTAACGCATGCTCAAAAGGGACACCGCGACACGCCTTCAGAAGATTTGGTCGATCGTGCCTCCCCTCTCGAAGCAGCAGCAGCCCGCCATACACTCGGAGGGGAAACAGCCAAGCTATCATCAGACCATGCTTCGTGGAACTGTGCCCGCTTTTTCTTCCCGAATGAGATGATCTGACGTAATCTAGAGCCCCGCAGGAGAGTGACTAATCAGTGATAGGTCGACAGTATTCGGTAGGGGAACACGAGTGGACGTTATGCTAATTTCTTTGTTTTGCGGTACTGGAGCACGGGAACGAAGTGTAAAGCTGTAAACGTGGGCAAGGTGGAATCGGAGAGAGGTACAGGCGGAGGTTTAGTGAAGATACAGAGAGAGAGCACATGATCGGACACAGAAGGAAGAGGCTTCAAACATACAGGCGAAAGGTAGTCTTTCTAGATATTTATGAATGTATCCTGTGTGTGTTGTTAGATCAATACTGTAGTTGTACATTGATGAATCTATCGTGTCATAGAGGCATCAATAGTGTGTCTTTGTCACACGCTTCGGAAAGCCTTTTGTGAAAATGGGCGCGAGGAAAATGGCGGATGGGGTAGCAGTGAGGCCGGGGTCGGGCGCGTGCCAAATACAATAGTTTTAAGAGGTTCGTTGCACTGAGGATATCTATTGAAAAGCAATTGTTATCAATACAAAGGATTGTTTGGAGACAGGTTCTTGTCTTTGTAGGAACAAGTGCAAAGATGTTGTTGATATAGCAATTGGATGGCGATTTTTGTCGATTAACGGACTCGATAAAGATGTTGTTGATGTTGGCATCGTGGTGTCCCGTTTGATTTCGACATAGCAGACGATATTTATATACACGTAGAAGCATGAATGCAGCGTAGACTTATACTTTGTTTCATTTTTTTACATTGTTTTGCATGATTTCGTGACAACGGCATTAGCCGATACCGCGAAGCCCGTTCAGAGAATTTCACCAATTTCTGTGAACACACACAAAACGTCGATGGCTGGCTGCTGTACCCATATGCTCTCTGCTGGTACTCATGTATCCTGCTTAAATTGCCTATTCATGGTCGCTCATATAAACTGTATACTGAACAGGCAACCAGCTGAATCAGTCGGTCTATAACAACATAATTATGTATACGTCTATTCCCCCCGTAACCTAAATCTATTTTGGGACGGTATGTGCTCATGTCGGGCAGGCTGGTATTGCGTTTGTAGCCCAACTGATGCCCCAGGTATAGGTAGACGGGGCTTGATTTGCTTCTTTCACACACAGTACCATTCTGTTCCCGTGTGTTCTCCTCCGTGAGCCAGTTCTTTGTGTGACTGCAGTAGGTTCAGATAGCGTTCGTTCCTGCGCGCATATTTGACATAAGCATCTTGTGTATTTTATGAAACCAGTTCTTAAAATAGAATGTTGAATATCGATTTGGTACCGTATAGTGTTTACCGTAAGGACGGGGAGATCCTGTCGCGAACATGTCACATCTTGTCACCCATCCCTCTTGAACGTATCATGTCTTTTGAAATCAATCTCCTGGAACAACAAAATGCTGTCAACCTTTCTAGGTGATGCTGAAAAATAGTTTGTTACATATCCATGCATCTGGTTTTATATGTCCAATTAATTGCTGTTGCCTCCGTGTGGACGGATGACTGCCGTCGTCCATGCCAAGACCGATAAATAGATCCCCTCTTCACACAGGAGATGAATTTTATCGACAAATTTTTATCCTGGCCCAGAATTTCAGCCACCTCAGCAGCCCTAGAAAAAAATTGCTTCGTGAATAATAAGTGAGACTTAGTACTAACAGTTCTTTAGGATCAGATCGATATGCTACTGTCGTTGGAGGCGAATCTGGGTTGCAGAGTGCTGATTTGTGTTGAGGCAAATAACTTACGAAATTGGCTCCGTCCTTTACTTCATATCGTGAAGTGACTTTGAACTTTGAGCTCTGTGACCTTGAAAAGTAGGTCAGTTCAAAAATCCGAGTGAGTCCTACAGACAGTATAGACCAGTTATGAAACCTTTGTTCCTGGAGCCTGGACAGCTGGACAGGATGCATCAGTCCTTGAAGTCATCGGTCATCTCTGATCAGTCGTTGGGATGTGGATACTTGAGATTGCCATCAGTTCAGAGAAGTTGGACTCGGGTCTAACTCGGACGGGTGTACTCTGCCTACATTAGGTCCAAGATGGACTTCACGTGTAGAGTCTTTCTTTGGCATTCTTGGATAGTCACGTAATACAAAATTGATAATTTCTTTTTTCAACATTACCCTGCACCTTTTTCATTAGACAACGTTTTCGATGAAAACGACCAGGAAACACTGGTGGAAAGGCCCGTCATGGAATGAAAAAAGTGCTGTGTAACCAAAGGAATTTTCAATTTTGCAGTAATTCGCATTTCATGGTGAGAAACGTTTCTGACATACATTTCACTGTGTACTCCAGCTCCATTCCTAGTTATCTCTCTTCCTCGTATAAATGATAGCCCCACTATGCATGAAAGGACGAGCGTGAGAACACACTTAAATTATTGTGACGTCATCAGCAACTCCTGTTTTATAGTAGGCCTGCGTACTCACTGAGTTATCAAAACGATTTGCGAACTGAATGTCATTTTTGCACGTAATCTTACATATTGAATTCTTGACCTTAGATTCCCCTTTCATTTTGAACCCTACCTCCACTTGGCCTAAAAAACAAGAAAGTAAGTTCTGAGATGAAGACCAAGCTATACTGGTCAGCTCTGTCCGATTGTCATGGGAACCTATTGTGTCAGTTGGTCATTTCATACTTTCTTATTGTGACGTCATTTTTTCTTCTCCATGACAACCTTTTGACATGATATTGCATAATGATATCCTATACAAACTTCTTTGCCTGGACCGCCAATGACGGTGTCTCCACCATGGTTTTACTTCATCATTATGTTTTGTTGATGAAAGAATCACGTTGAGGCTGATCGCTCTATTACGAAATTTTGAGGTCATTTTGTCAATAATGGACAAATAGCCTACATCCTCATTACATGTCCCTCTGGAATTTGAGCAGTGACTGGTCTAATACACGTACATGTACATTTAGGCTGCAATCACATAGAGCTACACGCTACACGGATACGCCGGTTCACAGGCTTCACAAACGGCTCGCGACCGTGGAGCTATTAGGCTTTTTTCACTGTGAGCTCTGTTGTCAGTCTTGGAACACAAAGGATCAGCATACCCGATGAATAGAGTGGCGCTGATTGTGAAAAAAAACTATTGTTAACCGGCGTGCCCGTGTAGCGTGTAGCTCTACGTGATTGCAGCCTTTGCAGACCGAAAAAAAATATGGACCTGGGCAAACCGCTCTTCGTACCCACTCATGGCTTGTTCATTGGAGTTTTTTCAGTGCATCAGTATGTAATGTATTGGGTGGATTCGTACCTCTAGCCATTGGCCATCGCATACAGTTTGACTACACCGAATCAACATGACATTATATTACCAGGTAAACACGGTCATGAGAAGGTATCATGTGGAACGTGTGTCTGGCCCGGAGGGGCAACGAAAAGAGTACATTGGGGATAAATCAATAGAAAAAGCTTTTCGTGACGACAGTTGAACGCATACAAAACTCAGTGAGTTCGTAATGACTGTGTGACCTGTCAGTGCAGGGCGTGGCTTCACCCCCTTTAACTACCAACACCCCTCTTTAGCATCCTGAGAACCTGTGATCCTGAGAACCGAAATATCTGGTCAGTATTAGGTCCTGGCTGGTAACCTTCCGAAGTCGATGGACACGGCAACAACTTGAGTCAGAATATCCAAATACATGTACTGTATATTGTACCCAACTTGCTGAAAACTCGAAAACAGTGGCAGCAGAGGAAGTCCAAGGTATAGACGTCCTCAACACAAAGTCCATGCTGTCAACGGTGGTCAGGGTGTGATGTAATCCTTCACAAAGGCTTAATCCACTTGGACAAATGCAGCAAACTCAGTGATTCCAAGGGCCCTTTCTCCGCGTTCACACCTGGTCAGAGCGAGTTCAGCCGTCAGCTCCCCCCCCCCACCCGATTACTGTCCGTGGTCACCTCCAAGGAGATAAACCCGTGGTTGGTATCATTACCATTGGGTTGTGGCTTCTCTAAGAGCTCATAGCATCTTAGTTCTCACACCATTAGCATTTTAATTGCTGAGGGTAGTGCGTTTAGTGTTTATGGGCGCACTAAACGAGTGGACGAGGTTACCCGTCTTCTCTGGTCTTCTGCGAGGAAGGGTTGGTTGCACCATCGTATCTCGGTCGCCTTAGGAACTTCCGAAGGGGACATCTTCGCTTCATTCGATGAACATCACAAGCCATATAGATTTCTTTGGTGGAATAACTTTCACTTTGCCATTTGCCAGAGTCGTCTACACTGTTAGAAAATAGGGAACCTTGGTGGTTCTGCCCTACCCCCACCCCCAGCGTGATAATGCCCCCTCGCCCGAGAGAAAACCTCTGGGGGCTACCAGTGCTGAACAATCATCGTTTATATTTAGTCATCGTTTCTAAAAGTACGGTCTACCTGTAAGAATCGATAACTCAGAAAAAATATGGAAAAATGCTGGGATTCTGTGACACTTTTATGAATAGTATATTTCATTTCCCCCCAATTTAGATAGTACGTCATCAGAAGTGTAGCAAACCGTCGACTGGACCTGAATATCGCACCGTATATCACCCCCCCCCCCCGGTAGTTGATGCGTCAAATCTCGCTAGCTGACTTCTATCACGTTCGTTTTCACACTGAAATAAACCGCGGCCATGACTCCGCCAACCAAGGTCTCAAAACGCGCCGAACTTAATAAGTCTGAGTTCATCCTCATCTTTTTAATTGTATGGTTGGATCATCATTGTTGGATCTTTCAGTTTTGAGTGGGTGTTGTTAACGCCGAATCATTATGAAGGCAATACGGTACTTCACTTTCTCTCTGTCACACGACAGTGAAGGACCTCTTGAACGCTTTTAGCAAACATACAACCTGCATGGAGAGGACGGGCTCTCGTCACCGACGAAATCGCTGCCCACATTTTCATCACTTTTTCAATTTTGCGTTAATCAGCCGTCTGTGAAATAATCTAGAAAATTCTCATTTAGAAAGAAAGGATTTTTCCATATGCCGACAGCTGTAGTTTTGTCCCAATCTGCTCCCCTAGTGTTGTGGTCGTCGTGGGACCCACGAAATCATCAGACTTTTAAATATTGGCCTACAGCAAACGAACGATGGGTTCCCAAAAACTAAATTGCTCACCCCACCCCACCCCCTTACACACACACACACCTCCTTCCACTTCAATTAGTTCTTTTTTCCAAAAATCATCACAAATACCTAAAATGTGGACTCGCCACCCGCCATTCCGCCACGGATCCTGGGCAGTACTAATGGACAATTATTTGAGAGACCCCCGGCCTCTCCTCTGAGAATGGGTACTTTCGCTCGTGTAAATGTACAGTTGCCGCCTCTGGCTACTCAAATAGACAGCAAACTGTTCCACGCCTATATTTTATTGCCATTTCCATTTCGATATAGCTACACTCATCGTACACCGCTGGTAACGGTCTGGCTCTCTCTGGGTGCACCATATGGTACCAGAGCTGTGGACGGGAGTCGGCGGAGTGGAATATAATCAACATTATTCATAAATGGTCCAGGCCTACGCCGTGCACGCAGATTAATCTAACCGTTATCGTGTAATTAGTTGTTCGAACGGAACACGGCTGTCCACGGTAGGCACTGACTGGAGCTGGGGGTGTTTTCTCAAATTGAAATGCGCTGCCACGTCATCAGCATCCGCTTTATGAATCTTGGCGCTTTTGATGATCTCTGCTACGTCATGCCTGCTACCCGTTGTTGGTTGACGACAGCCTCCATTACGTAACAGCCGAAGCCCTATTTCAAGCAGCTATTCCGGCCATCCGATGGGAAGGACCTCAGCTAGGCCCTGTCAGGTTTCTTCAGCCTCAGCTGCATCATCCTGGCCCTCACGGCGTTGTCATTGCTGCCCTCTCGTAAGCCTATGCTTCTCCAAATTGGAAGTTCCGTGGTGGAGTGGAATTTTAGTCTGTCTAACTTGGTCGTTAGGATGGACTGCTTTCCGGCAGAATCGGAAAATGAAGTGCATGCACTTGTGTCCTCTCCATTCTCCCTGTTGACACCTGGCTGACGCAACAGGATCCACTGCTAATGGAGATATGTAAATTATGTAACTGTCCTCCCCTCCGCACCCGACAGGTCACTGTTCAGGTCAGCTTGTTTAGATGTCGTGACTTAACGACGAAAACAACAACTCTGACAAATGACAGCGCCGGGCTAAATTATTTCTGCTGAGAGATTGGTCACAAAGTACATGCCTCAGTGGTCCAGGACACAATGTGACATCTGAATCGACTGCAAATTAACCTATCACTCAGGTCGATCGCCGTGGCTAGAAATTGCCATCGATACAGGAGTATTTTAACAGCCAATCTGCCCTCTACCTAACACAGTCAGAGGGAGACTTATCGCCATGCGCGCCTCGTGTTGACTGTAGACTAGAAACATGACATTCGGAGGGTTATCAGATGGCCGTATAGATATTTGGAGAGTACCCGAGTAAGGAATTTGCAGATTGATCGTCGCCAGTTTGATAGGTGGCATTTAGCCTACCCTTGAATTGTCGATAAATCGGGGTATGACCTTTTCATACGGTACACTTGTCCTGTAACAGTTTCATAGGCTGATATCAGGTTGTGTACGTTGGCATCGCCTGTGAATAGCATTTTCTCAATATACGTTCACTTCGACAAACTCAAGTTTTGAGTATATGTATACACAGTCACGTACGCCCCAAATTCTCAGTTGGACTATCATCCAATACATCAAAATCAAACTTCCATGTATGGAGGAGGGTGGCAAATTGAAGTTTGGAGGGTGACAAATTGAAGTTTGGAGACTGCCAGCTTTGAGCACCATCGAACGCTTGAATCCAAACCCAGTAACCCTCAACCCATGCCTGGGATCGAGCTAGAACTATCAAAGTCCTCTGCACAAGTCTTACAAAAGCAGTGTCCCGCACGACATCGCCCATAAAGCTAACAGGACAGTTCATCGGCAAAGCTTCCTTTCTTTGAAAAAAACGGATACAGTCGGTCAATTATTCAGCTTCCATGCGTGAATCTTATTTCGGGAGCCGGATGAGTCAGCAGAGAGAGAGAGGCACGAGCGGGCGCAGGGTTAGGCTTGCTCGTGTTAAATCCACCATCCAAGAGGCACAACACTACCTCTACAGCGTCTCTGAGGGTGACTCACTCCCGTTACCATGGCAATGGTCGACTTTGGTGCACTTGCCGGTGAGAATTACGACAAGCCCCATTCACTTCTGTTGGCGCGTCTTAGCTCCCCCTCTGGCTTGGCTATTTCAGTTGACGTTTACCCCATGATCTTATGGATCAACTATAATACCTCCTGGGTTGCGGGAGTTCCAATCATTGACAATGACATCGTCGCTCGCGCCGTCCAACCTTCTGCGCGATTCCATGTTGGTATCTCAGCGACCGGTGTAGGATCTGTTTGCTTTTTTTTCATATCCGGCCCACCACAGGGGGTCGTATAGTCATTCCTCTGAGCCCCTTTGAAGGGTTCACTTGAGGATCTGTTTCTCGACGACAGAGGGCGCTCCGAAACGTGATCTCGCGAGAACATGCAGAACAAAGCAGATTACGATCAGGAGCCCCGCTTCTGCCTTGAGGTAACCTGACATTGTCGCTCCTCCGGTCTTCTCCTGCTTTCCTCACCTACAGTTGACAGCGTGGTTGAAGAGGTCTCTGAGTGAGCCTTCAGCTTGAAGCTGTCCCCAAACTAAAGCCAGGCCTTTTATCGACCAGATCCCAAAGGCTCCGGAACCATCGAGCTAATATCATATTATCCTATCCTAGGAGAATTCCAACCGAGGAAATTGAATTGCAAAGTGTTGATTTTCACCGCGGAGTTGAAATATCAACTTTATTGCTTCTGGTTGACGTTTTTTTTCAGTGTGCTGTTTAATCATTTAAGGGTAGCTCTGCGATGGCGTTTTTATTATACATTCGTTATTATTCCGTGCGTGCATCAAATAATATTCACGGCTTAACAAAGAAATGACGAATTCGATTGAATATTGTCAGCCAGATAAAGGGTGAAGTTATACACCGATGGCACCGTGTTTATTGTCCATATCGTGGGGACCGGTTGATGGTTGATATATCAGGGGTTCTCGCTTATCTCCTCGCGTGTAGTTAATGCATCAAACTTGGTGATATCAGTTGGAATGGGGCCTACATCTGTGACAGGTTGCTCATAACTCATGGAGCAGAGGTATACTGATGTCAGAAAGGCAAAATGAAGTAGTTTTCAATGAGTTGATAGAACTCAACTCTCTCTGTTATCTACCAAAGTAGTTTTATCAGCTGTCAAATACCTTCTCTATTCGAAAGCCATTGGGAGCCGGATCTCTGTACCAGGATTAAAACTGTGGGAACATGGTACAGAAAATATAACAAGTTACGTTTCCATTTTTCGGGAAAAGGTTTTTTGTCTGTTACGAAAATAATTGCCTATCGATATTAATCTGTTAATCGATGTTTTGTTCACAAGTCGAGAATAGAAATTTGCACGACTCTCTCCTGATATTGGTGAACTCAGGTTATTGAGAACGTTGTCAAAATAAGAAACGACCTATCGGCTTTTAGTCGACATTCCCAATTGTTCCAACTGAATTGGTCATTGGTGTTAGAGGAGGGCGTTACTCTGGAACGAGAGCTGTGGGAACTAGAAAAAAACGCACCGTGGTGGTCTTGAGATCTCAAAGAAACATTAAAATCCCACAGCAGTTTCCAACCGCTCCCCGTAACCACCGCTCAGTCGTCCGAAACTGCTTCGGTTCATGCGATTCTCAAAATATGACCAATAGGCGTCACTACTAGCGCCAGTTGGAATTGGCGCCAAACTGGCTAGCCAATCAGTGATCCGCTTTTAAAAGATGTAAAAACGTTTGATGACGTTAGATTGGCCAATGAGATGAAGTTTGCCATACAAACAGGACATCGTTTCACTTCTTTTGTCTTCACTGTCCCACTGTTGTTGCTTGCTCTTTAGTACCTCCGTCGTTCCCCATCCAACACGCCTTTTTTGTGCCTAACAGTACCAAACCATTCACAGAGCTGAATCCATAATACAAAACCTGCGCCAACAGCCGGTACCCTTTGTGAGTAGATTACAACGATAGGTGCTGCTCTGAGCCCATGAAATCCTGAAGGTACACCTACAGTCGCAGGCCGAGGTAACAGTTGTTCCATATCTGAGCGTGGAAGTTTCGTATAAGCCCAGATTAAGCAGGCAGTGTACGTTCTGATGTACACATAGCCAGCTGCTGATTCGGAGTCAAACAAGGGGAGCCAGAGGTACATAGAGTCCAAAAATAACCTCATACCTTACCTCTGAGTACCAACATCGTTACCTGAGTCAGTGCCATTGCAGTTTTCGGCACTGTGTCCATGACTCTCGTCAGCTCAAACGTGAACTAATTGGAGTAAGCTATTTCTGAGGTAAGCTTGCCTACTTCATTTGGTCGATGGTCGCTATAAAGTCAATTTATGTCGTTTATTATTGCCAAGGCTGTATCCTTATTGCTTTCTATAAAGTTATCTTAGGGGTAGAGACTGGTTGATTGTGATATTTAATGGTGCATGTGTAATGAAACTATGGCCGACTGCTCCCGTGTCGCCGTTAGAGACTGCCTGAGCAAACCAACTAATGGTAAGCAATTCAGCGCAGGTGGTGCAGTGCCAAGCCTCATCTCAACCCAGCCTCCCCGTTGCATGCGACAAGGAGATGGAACTTCTCCTTATTCAGCATGTGCTGTGGCGGATCCCTATCGGCTCTGGATTATTTCCTCCCGTAGCTGAGGATGGAACCCGTCAGTTTGTCATCGTCACCCGCGTATTGGTGATTCACATGAGGTTCTACGGAGGGACATCCATTCCTTCATTAGCATAGCAACGCTGAAGATCACTTAGCCTTCATTTGGGAATCAGCCAAAAAGGATTGCACCATCCTCCTCTGGCATCCTGGAACACCATGGGTATTGGCTACGTCATAAGACTACGGAGGGCGAAGTGATGTCCCAACCCTTGGTAGTCAAGATGCTCCCTGGTGTAAATTGCAGCATCTTTGTATTGATGTCATCAGTCCCTCTGTATCTCGTAGCGGACAGGCCGTTGCCCCAAAGCTGGTGTGGAGCTACAAGTGTTCAAAGAATGGTAACTGCTCCTATTGAATCGATATAGATTTTTCGAGAGTGTCCACATGACGTTGACCAACAGTGACACGTGTCCTGTGAAAATTGGCGAAATCCAAATAGCGAACCTATGTTACAGGAAACAGGGGGAGGTGGTCCCGTGCTAGCTGATGAATTGTCTGCCTTACCATTTCTTGTAAGCCTTGTCGATGGCTCACTCAAATAAACCTCCTGTCAGTATCGTGTTTTCATCAATGTTTATATAAAAAGAAAACATGTGACCGCCATCGTCAATACACGAAATGTTGCTAACTGCTGGTCTCTCAACGTATTGTGAAAAAATTATCGTTCACATACCGCCTGATGGCCATAATTTCCATTTTATCCCCATCGTGCTTCGTCTAGGCCTATTACAGGCCTACCTATTGCGGCCAATACAATTAAGCACGGGTCTTTCATATGCCTAGTCTATTGTGTTTGCACCATATGGTATCGAAACTTCATCAAACGCCCGCTGAACAAGGCACACCTGGTGTACCGATAATATGAGCCCGTGTTGCCTGTCTCCTGATCCCGTTGTGCCCCGTTAATACCTCTCAGTACTCATTGTACGACCTGCCTCGTTGTTGTGAGGCTTGTCTCCATTTTGATTGCTGAACAAGCGGGACCGGATGAGGTACGTGGCTTTTCTTCTTCCGCTCGTGACATCTTGCCAAGATATCTAACATCTTTGTGTAGGCCTATGGATTCAACTTCTTGGTCCACTGTCGCCTGTCAACATGCCATGAGGACAGGCCTATAAATAAATTGATGCGATCGAACTGTCATGTGACGATGACGGTGCATCATTTGATGATCTGTAGTCATCGAACGCTGTGACACCCTTTGGGTAAAGCTTGGTAGGCCAACCCTTTGGGGTTGTGAGGATCGATTCTGATCCTGCCGTGTTCCATCTCAAGAGAAATACTGGCCCATCCTGCAGTCTAAATACCACTTTCTCTACTCATCCCATCAAAAAACGTTCGCCAGGTACAGTCAGTATATAAGAAAGGAGCATTGAGGGTCGGCATTCCTTTTTCAAAAGTACGTGGCTCAGGATCTTCCGTACCTGTTTTCGACACCCGGATTACACATCTTACGTTCATGTTTACCATAAAATACTTCCATCGGCGGTTTGGCATCCATGTGCTAAGCTTGTTGCATGGGTAGGCCTATGCCCTAACATCTTCGAATTCCATACCAATCCTCCTTTTGACAGGGATGCGTGTACTATAAGCTGCAACCCTCCTCACCTGTACCTTCCACTTTCCAAACACCCTTTGCCACACGGGTCGATGGTGTTCCCATAGAGTAGATCATGTTGAGGCGGGCAGAGAGCCTCGTGGTCACCCATCCTTCTACTGAACGAATCGTTAAGGTGTTTTTTGTTCTCCTGTCGAGGACACCTTTCAAAGTTGTTGAACGTTTCAGCACAGCTGCCGATTAGTTGCTACTCTCGATTTCAACAACCTGGGATGTCTTCCATTCCATGTTGGCTTCCTTGAAAATGATCGCCCATGGGTGACCCGCGTATTCTCTCTTCATCAATGCCCGTCATTTTCGGGAGGGGGTATTAGGAAAACCACACAGAAACAATCACGTGATGACGTCATCAGAGTTACACGGACCTTCGTCAGTTTCAATTAAATCTCTAAAGGGATTAATACAAGGGTCGTCCGAATGGCCCAGCACGCAGTGTCAACTTATCTGCAGTTGTTCGTGATTTAACGGTCAGAGGGAAGGCCCAAGTAGTCCTTCTTCCGCGACCTTGAACGAAAGGACATAACGAGGTATACCCGGACTACAAGAACAATGTCCGGCCGTTTCTTGTTGAAGCGTTCCAGCAATTACCAATAAATTCGCTTGCTGCCTTCTCTAGTTTCAGTCTTTTCTTCAGTGCTAGGTATAGCATCATTTAGTACCGCATTCACCCCTATCCCCAAAGTGAAACAAGCAGTTATTTCCTGCATGTGATCCCAGGTAACCTGTGGGCTGTTTTTTCTCCTGGGAAGAGTTCAGTGCAATGTGAAGGAAGGTAGAGGTGGCGATTTTGGCAAAGGTAGAACTGCCTGCGAATGCTCACCAGCACGGACGGGTATCCAGAGATTCTGAGGTGTGTATCGGATCGATTAGATCGCCGAAAAGGAAACAGACGTGAATGAGATGCCGGCAGTATCGTTTGATGTTTGTTCTCTTCACCTGACCTCAGTGGTTAGANGCCTATAAATGGATTGATGCGATCGAACTATCATGTGACGATGACGGTGCATCATTTGATGATGTAGTCTCAAACGCTGTTTCACCCTTTGGGTAAAGCTTGGTAAGCCAACCCTTTGGGGTTGTGACGACCGATTCTGATCCTGCCGTGTTCCATCTCAAGAGAAAAACTGGCCCATCCTGCAGTCTAAATACCACTTTCTCTACTCATCCCATCAAAAAACGTTCGCCAGGTACAGTATATAAGAAAGGAGCATTGAGGGTCGGCATTCCTTTTTCAAAAATACACGCTCAGGATCTTCCGTACCTGTTTTCGACACCCGGATTACACATCTTACGTTCATGTTTATAAAATACTTCCACCGGCGGTTTGGCATCCATGTGGTAAGCTTGTTGCATGGGTAGGCCTATGCCCTAACATCTTCCATACCGTTCCTCCTTTCGACAGGGATGCGTGTACTATAAGCTGCAACCCTCCTCCCCATTACCCTTCCACTTTCCAAACACCCTTTGCAATATACGGGTCGATGGTGTTCCCGTAGAGTAGACTGGGGCGGGGAGAGAACCTTGTGTTCCCCCAGAACCCACGTCTGCTGCTACAGAACGAATCGTGAGGCTGTTTTTTGTCCTCCTGTCGTGGACACCTTTCAAAGTTGTTGAACATTTCAGCACAACTGCCGATCAGTTGCTAACTCTCGATTTAGATTTGAACAACCTGGGATGGTGTGAGGAATGGCCAAGCACGCAGTGTCAACTTCTGCAGTTCTTCGTGATTGACGACAAGACGGAAGGCCCAAGTAGTCCTTCTACCGCGACCTTGAACGAAAGGACATAACGAGGTATACCCGGACTACAAGAACAATGTCCGGCCGTTTCTTGTTGAAGCGTTCCAGCAATTACCAATAAATTCGCTTGCTGCCTTCTCTAGTTTCAGTCTTTTCTTCAGTGCTAGGTATAGCATCATTTAGTACCGCATTCACCCCTATCCCCAAAGTGAAACAAGCAGTTATTTCCTGCATGTGATCCCAGGTAACCTGTGGGCTGTTTTTTCTCCTGGGAAGAGTTCAGTGCAATGTGAAGGTAGAGGTGGCGATTTTGGCAAGGTAGAACTGCCTGCGAATGCTCACCAGCACGGACGGGTATCCAGAGATTCTGAGGTGTGTATCGGATCGATTAGATCGCCCAAAAGGAAACAGACGTGAATGAGATGCCGGCAGTATCGTTTGATGTTTGTTCTCTTCACCTGACCTCAGTGGTTAGATTACTTGGCCCCCTTCCCGCATATCCAGCTTCGGAAACTATGCAATAGAACGCCTGAACTGGGAGTGGTGGCGCCCTGCTTCAAGATAGACGGAATTCCCCGTCCGTGGAACTGTTGGGTTAACTTCCGTTCTCTTGGGAGGGCGCTTGGTGACATGTCTTTTCGGAATCAACGATACCGCCATGTCCTAATCCGATTCACTTTACGTGCACAGGATTTGTNTGGATATGATGTCCATGGTGACCTAATAAAACATTTAAAGCAAAAAAACCTTCTGTTGCAATTTGTTCCCGGTTCGCCCGAATTTTCGCTTGAATTTACTGGACTAGTTAACTTCCGTTCTCTTGGGAGGGCGCTTGGTGACATGTCTTTTCGGAATCAACGATACCGCCATGTCCTAATCCGATTCACTTTACGTGCACAGGATTTGTTACTGAATGTTCAGTCCATCTTTTCGTACCCAAACAGAACAGCACCAGTTTCTGGCCAGAGCCTAAATACGGCCATATTGGATTCAATATTGTGGCCACCAGGGGGCGCATTGCAGATGCCACCCGTCCTTAAATAAAAACACTAACCACAACCTTGCAGTATGGCAAATGTGATGTTTGTACATGTACGTCAATATACGTACATTTGTACATTTGAGGGGCTTTCACTTTCAGGAGGCATTTTCATTGGCGGCCATCTTGAAATCCAATATGGCGGTCATGTCGTCACCGATGCCATCGTTCGACTGGGCGTACCCGAAAACCTAGGTATAGCCACTTGAATAACGCCCACCAGGGGGCGTTTTTCACATGTCATCCATCCTGAAATTAATCAGCGTCAATAACTCTACCACTGTGCCAAATTTCGAGGCTTTATACCAATTTGCGGAATTCTGACGAATTTTTAACCTTACAGCCTAGACTAAAAATTGATACTTAACGAAGCCTGTACCCTCCTGCGTCCCGAGGACAAACACAGATTGTTTTACCAGGTGGACGTCCTTGACGAACATTGCGGCCGTCTATATTTATCGAACCAACACTAGACACTCGTTTTAATTTCATCTCAAAGGAGCTTGATGGAGATCGCGGACCATTATCTGACTTTCACCTGCGTCTTACTACCTTCGCCTGTCCCTCCTTGGTGACGGTAGCGGATATTGGCCTATTTGAAAGTCGCCATTATGAAAGGTAGACGCTGTTTGGTTGATATTTGAGATGGGGTATATGATAGGTGAACCCTGATTTGTCAGATTGCGATCACGTGACCACTTGCTGTTGATTTCCAAAGGAATGGCTTCTATCGCCTGGCCTTCCCGCTGACCCTTACAACAACGCCAGGTCAGTAGAAGAGGCCTACCATTGCAGCTCATTGAAACCATTAACAAGGACCACTGACCTCCCCCCTGCCATTGCCGACAACTATCAGCTTCAGTGTTTCAATTCCATACCATAATGGGATTAGGTGGGGGTGAGTGCAAAGAATGGAACATAATGGACCATCCGCTGTGTCTCTTGCACCTCAATAGCTTTCCGTCTGTTGACGTGGCTTACTCAGTGATGAATGGGTGCCCTGTACATGCAACATGTGCACAATACCCGCCCGATAACGAGATGAACAAAGCCCTGTCAATAATAGTGTGCCTGGAGAAGGCCCCATTCCGCTGTGAACATCAGACCCATCATTCTACCGGCCGGCCCAGCTGTATTTGCTGAAGACTTCATTGTGTTTGCTCTACGATTTGGTTGATGGGCCTCATCTCATTGCCAGGTTGTTAAAACCGTCCTCTCCCTCCATGAATTGTACCTATTGTACATTTCAGCTGTGATTTATTAGTTTTACAGCAGTTTGCTACCTCAAACGTTAACCCTCCTTTACCAAAATCAACTTCGGGTGTGTTTCTATGATGTTGATGTAAAGTGTCCCAGTGTTACCCTTTCCCAGTGTTTCCCTTCATTGTAGGGAAGGCTGTGAAACGAGAGTGACAGATTTCCCTCTGTCCCCTAAGTCATGTCTCTGTAGAGACATGTCTCTGTAGAGACATGTACGGAAACACTGGGATTTGGAGAACACAAGAAAACGTTACACCGGAAGCAGATTATTCAATTGGTAAAGCACCAATCACGTCCAGCGTACATGTACCTTTCATTTTAGGGCACCCACCAATGATGACGTTGCATATATTCGACCAATCAGAATTCTTGGCTTTTGTTTCCATTGACAAATCGGATCAGCCGAAAGTTTTCCCTGTTTGTAATACTAATCGCTACAGGAGGCGTTCCAGTCTAAGTATTCCTCATTTTACCCATTCACCAACAGTTCAATTTTCTTCCTTTGTTTCTTTGTTGCTTTTTCTATCCTGACATAATTAAAAGATGTACGACACCCGAGTGATTGCATAAAGCGCCGGTAATTATCTGTTATGTACCAATCTTCGTGGCCAAAAAAATTAAAAACTGCATTCCAGAAACATTCTTCTTTTGTTTGCTGTATGCAAATTTTCATACAGATAAGCATTGGGTTTCAATGAGGCGATCGTGTTGTTGCCTTTGGTCATAAAAATACCAGATAACTAATTGACTGGTGATTAGAAATAGAGGTTGAAAATTCAACTCTAAATTAATTACCTTTCCTAGGATTTTTAGGTGCGGCAGCGTGGTTATTCATACAGTACAGGGTGTCCCAGAGACGAACATCGACCTGATTAAAATCTTTGGTGTAAGGGTTGAATTGGTGACCAAATTCAGCGATGACTGGCGATGAACGGGCGGCGTTGATTGGATGACGGTCATGGTGACTTGTCCAATAAAGCAGCACCACCAGTGCCTTCAGAATTCGAGAGGACGGTTGATCATTTCGTTGCCAGAGCCTCATAGTTCGCACTTTATTCGTTTTGATAGGACACCAGTTGTAAACGACCTATTGGGAGCTTCGTTTCTCGAAAAGCCATTCGGTTGGCCGCACCATTTCTTGGTCAGCAATCAGGATGCGCTGTGAAGCGTCCAACCAAACGCAAATGAGTATTGAAATAATGGTAATGCATTACTCAAGAACAAATTTATTACGATTAGAATACTTGTGTACGTAAATATCGTCGTAGATAATAGATTTATGACAAAGGCCATCTATCGTTTTTCTGACCTGAGACCATAATTTTCCTCGCAAGTGCTTGTATTGATTGCGTCGTGTTCTCTGACGGGATCTCCAGGTTTCGTTCCAGGAACTATCACTTGATATTCCACATTTTCGACACAACCATTATTTTGTCAAGGCAGACGAAAAAAATCGGCATTTTACAAAATGAATGACAGATACATTTGATATTTATTCGTCTTCCCTTTGTTTCATAAAATATCTCTTTAGCTGTAGTTTATTTTTGGGTCCTGTTTTTTTACTTTGTAAGGTACGCCCTTGACATTTTTGTTCTCGTTTTCCGTTATCGTTCCCTATCATTCCTCCATGTTACCTTGACACCCATTGTACCTACACTAAAACCTTACTCCGCTTCCACCGCTTCGATGCAAACCTCCAGTTGACAAATATCCTTCTTTCCGGTACCTCCCAGCAAATGGCTTTGTGGGTTCCGCCTGCCAGATCAGCGCCATGACTGCAGGCACGATCATTACCACTGGTGGACAATTTAACATATCGCCGTGCGTTGGCGATGGTGAGGAGAATAAAAATTGGGCAGGTCTTTGCTGAGGATTATTCGCCATGGCCACGCAAGGACAGGGGTAGCGGCTTGAGTGTCTTTATTACGTGGTCGTTTTTTAACTCAGGAAATTTACAGCTGCCTCCTCCTTTGATGTCGATGAAAAAGCCAAGTTCTTTCCGTGTGCGAAGGCGAACTCGACAGTGATCTTAATAGATGGCCGGTTTGGCCTTGAAGGAAACTTCCATCTAGCTGCCGAAGTGGTGTAGTGGAATGCGATGCGCCTCTTACCCATGAGGTAGCGGGTTTAGGACCTCGTCAGCGTCGTTGTTGTGAAAGGGAGGCAAATCTCATTGACAGCGCAATTTTTGTATAAGTTGAGTGCAAGGTGGTACTCCTGACTTATTTTGACTTTGATATACAGTACTATCAACAAAGTAGGAATTTGAATTTGAGGATAAAAGCCAGTGTACCGATTGTACTGTTGTTCTGTCTGGTTTTCTTTTGACAAAGTCATCATCGTCGTCGTCGTCATCATCACCACCATCACCATCACCATCACAATTGCCATCATCATCATCATCATCATCATCATCATCGTCGTCGTCGTCGTCGTCGTCGTCATCATCATCATCACCATCACCATCGTCATCATCATCATCATCGTCATCATCAGTAGCTTCGTGGCCTTCCCCGGTCTTTGCCTACCATGGGACAGAAAGACCTTGATCCCTCCTTGCTTCCCACGTCATATGTTTTCAAACTAGATTTGAATGGTAATCACTCTTCAGTCTCCATCTAAGTCAGCGTCAACCAATTTATGACAAGTGTCCTTGAAACATGGCAGTTTGTACATGTAGTACATGATACATTAAGATACAAGCAATTACACCGGACAAATAAAACAGACCCACACCCCTGAGTGTAACCCCCTCAACAGACGGATGCGGGTGAACTATACACCAACGGAACACTCCAAACTCTTTAACAAAAGAACAGCGGTGTTTAAACCAGCAATCATGCACTACAGAGCTGAAAATTACCGTGAATAATTGCGAATTAATCAAATGCATGAGTCGGATGTCGTGGCGGTCGAGACAATTTATTAGCTACCGAATTTCTGTAATTTGAATAATAGGGCTGGTCCATGTGAATCGTAATGAAGTAAGACTCTTTGGAGATAAGGAAGCTGGTAATGTAAGTAAGGCAACTGAGAGGGATGCTGGCGTCGTCTTTGGTATACGTTGACAAAACATCTTGTCAGCAATGGTCGTATTTGGTTCATGATTCATGATCGTTGCCGCGGAGTTGTTACAGTGGCGCAGTGGTAACATCAACGCCTATCACCTCTGAGGTCATGTGTCCAATATCCTGATTGACCTGTTCCTTGTTTGCGAGTGAGGACGACTTTCTTCAGCAGCGCAGGTTTTCATCAGACGGTGCACTGGTTTCCTTCTGTATTGCTGTAAAACTACCCAAACCTGTCCCAGGTGATGCTGATGCTCATTCGTAATTATGTATGTATCGCACGCTCCATTTGTCTTCAATAATTTGCATAGGATGGCCATCCTTCGTAATCTTCTACACTCCGCCTCTCACGTTTGCTGTTGGGAATTTCTACCAAATGTAAAATCCCGTCAAACCGACGATGGCTTGTCATAGTCCATCAGTAATGCCGATTAATAACTGTACCTAAAATATCCATACAGTCCACTCATCC
This sequence comes from Notospermus geniculatus, assembly GCA_002633025.1. Lineage (NCBI taxonomy): Eukaryota > Metazoa > Nemertea > Pilidiophora > Heteronemertea > Lineidae > Notospermus > Notospermus geniculatus. The sequence continues at coordinate 160,765 of NMRB01001185.1, forward strand.
ACACGGTTCCCTCCACCCTCTAAATCACTCGCTCATCTGGGCTTCACCAATCTGAAACCCAAAACCATACAATTCGCGTATCGACTGATGAAAAACCTTTCCCGATCCATCAAATGTGAAACCTTTTTGGCTCGTTTTTACTCCTCCCATGAAGTCACACAGCTTCACCTCAGGGATCCACCTTCCAACTTGTTTTTTCTCGGCATGATTCATACGGCCCCAGAGAATGAGCTACTTTTTCCGAGGTAACTGGCACCATTTTCAATTTTGTGTTTTTTTTCCTTCTCGACACTCATCTGCTGGTTTTGTGCCTTCTCTTTGCTAATGGTTACTCGACGGAGGGTCTGCACCCGTGGCCTTGTAGTGACGCCTGCCCTTGAACGACCTTGTGCACCGTTTGCCATCGCCGCTCATGCCCCTTTGCCGAAAATATCGCCAGCAGAAAAGTGGTCCAATTTCATAACATGTAGGGCAGTCAAATACCAATGTGAAAAAAAATCATTTTTGCTCAGGCATTCTAATTAATGGCGGCCTGGCCAATTGGTATATGGAACAACAAAATATCAACAATTTGTGGACGCTTCTGTTCCAGGACTGCGAAAAGCCATTACCGTCAGCGAATCTGCTCCCTACCATTGTTCGTTTGACCACCTTTGAAGCTTGCTTGAGAAAGGTGTTAGAAAATCAATGGCACAAGATACTAACACCTCTCTCGGAAAGTACAGTCAGAATTACTCTTGGTGTTCTCTAATCAGAAGGCAATGGGTAACCTAGCTCCATTGCTTCTTTCCCTTTCTTAGAGAAGGACTGACGAACAAGTTGTCTCCATCCTTGTAAGAAAGATGCCTTGGTCGCTCCCGAGCTAAGTGCTTCCTCTTTTTGAACACCTCTCCAGCCATTTACGCTAAGAACCGATTTTATGTGTGCCAGGCAAAATATAAAGGTCACCGTAACACTGCATCCAAAATAACACAACGGACTCAGCTGATGAAGAACGACTGCAGCGAGGAAGGAAAACTTGCACATCTTCGATAAAAGGCAAAGGTCATTCTCCTGCAGCGGCAGGGAATAAATAGCATGGCATAGGATTGCGTAATAAGGAGACTATGCTAGCAAGGATCGAGAGAGTGCCTGTAGAGGGGGAAGCGATGTCATTCTTTCGGAATTGATTACCCTGTATCCGTTGTTGACGACGTATACCAATAACTGGCAGTGTAAAAAGAGGCCCAAGTATCGGCGTTCCGTTGACGGTGTGCATGTGCAATTTGAAGCGACATGACGGCAGCGTAGTTGAATCCTGGTGACGCCCACCAAATTAGTTCTTGAGATGGGTTCTGGTACAGAGATGGAATTATTTCTTTCAAGACGGGATGCGTATAGACTAAAGCCTTGATTCCTGTATCGGCAAGCCCCCAAACGCCATCAAGTTGCAGGTATGTGGCTCTGAGAAGGTGTGTCCCAGCAAGTAAGACCATTCTGAGCCCCTTTTATAAACGGAGTCAAATGGTTTCACCTCTTTGTTTGCCTGTGTCGTGTCTTGTAGCTTGCCGAGGGAGAGGTGGCCAAAGTTGGTCAAGATGACACCGACCTCTCCACCCGATTCCAGAGATCACCTCATCATGAGTATGAGTTGGCCGTCTTTTGGTTCGATCGGCCAGACCGCAGAGCGCAAACCCCAGCAATGAACAACTCTTTCTGAGAAGCAATTTCCACTCCTACCAGCCATGCATAATTCTGATACGACTTGATCGAATCTTTCATACTATCTGGTCCCTAGCTACTCGGGGCGGTTACCCCTGGCAATGGGGACTAATCACTCCGCGTTGCACAACAGCCATCTCTCCACAATGTCCTGCACCTCGAGCGTCGCTTCCATAATACCACTTGCAATGACGGATTCTCGCCTCTCAATTAGCAGCGGTTTTGACTACACAATAGAGCGATGATTGTCCATAGGAAGAGTAGCGAGCATCTTTTAATTGTGCCTTGCATCAGGGGAGGACCTCTCGGGGGGGTTTGATTGCTCCCGATAGAGATGGACCAGCTGGGCTTGATGGATAAAGCTAAGCTACTTTGTCACTTAGAGCAGTGACGGCCTCCCTTACTCTGTCTTTTGTTCTAGTGTCAGAGGAGTCTGACGCGAGTGATTATCTTTGGGTACAAAGACACCACAATCGGGGGATTTCATTTCAAATGCTTTCTAATCAAGAGATCAAGGCTCCCCGGTTCTTAATTCGTTTTAATTTCTGTAGATTTTTATTCTGCGGCTTTATTCACAATTGCTACATTAAAACTGCTGACTTGGATACTCCTAGGGTCAGTTCTGTGAGTGTTGATAAGGCTGGGGTGTAGGCATCGCATCCAATACAAGTTCCATTTCACTCTATCTCGACTTTCGGATGGCCGCGACAGGAATGCAGCGATGATGACGTGAGCTCGAGCGACGCAGTCTCAGGGCACAGTTTGGGATATTGAGGATCCCACGATCAACCGGAAGTACCTCCACCTGGCATGGTTCTGATTGGTTATCAAGGTTTCGTCGATCTCCTCTCGACCATCCACGGAATGTACATCATAAATAAATGAGATCCTGCCTTGTCAATAAAATTTTTGCAACCCCACGCAGTTGTAAATGATCCCTCCTGCTCTACATTTCCCATCCTTCTGAAATTCGGTCGTTTTCGTCGGTGTACTGTAGTTACTGTTAAAACCCTCATGACATTCCGTGCAACATCATCACATGTGATGATGGTGCGGTGAAAAAATCCTCCATTTAAACCATAGTGCGTTCTTCGTTACCACTTTTTCGGCATTCTCAAACCATCTCCATGACATTTCAGAAAACAGCCTCCATGCTTTCATGGCTTTCAGTTCATGTTGATCGTTGTTCCTCACAGAACACAAAAGGAATTTTCTCTTGGTGTCTTTTCAACCCGAAGACCAAAACTTTTTCACTCAACTCAGGCATGACATTTAAGTCGATCCTCTTATGAAATGTTCGCGAACACTTTTCAACGATAGACAGTCTTCTTGCACACGCTCGTCAAAAACGTATTAAATTACCATTTGTTCGCAAGCATTTTATAAAGGTTGTTACATCGGCCCTGAGTGAAGTGGATATTTCGACAGCCTCACTCTTCTTAATGTGTTGCTGTTGATTGTTTGAAATGAGAAAAAGAGGTTTTCACTTAATCCAGTTGTGTTGAAGGAGTTAGCCATTATGTCTGATGACGATATGCCTGCAGCAGCAATCACGTGTTTATCACTCATTATTGTCCATTCATTACTATCGTATACGTTTGGCAGAGTGTTTGAACGATCCCCGATTTGGATAGAAGGGGACAATGGCTTTTGACAAATACTGCTGAGGATGCAACTGTGGTTATAGAATAGGGTTCTAGTCATTACCAACTGATGTAGTTTATGCAAAACAGAATGGTGTTGGTTGATTTTGGGTGTAAGGACTGGTGGGAAGCTCCCCCCCCAGCAGGGGTTTTACCTCGCTCCTCTTCATCCACTCACTCTTTGGAGCGAGCGAGACCAACACCCTGATTGGTCGGAGGGGAGTTCACCGATTCATGCCTATAGCCGTCTCTTCTCCAAACTGACGTCGTTGCTTTCTCTCTGGCAGACGACACATGTCAATAGACATTCGATGGAATCCTTTGAATGATAAACTGAACGACATATCTCAAATAGATATTCCAAGTCTGAAGTATTTTGAGAAAAATCGTTTGTCGATTTTCGTAAATTTCAGTTGCTTTCATCCCAAATGAACTGGTTGTTTAGAAAAATATTTGACGGTGAATCCTTTAGCTGGATGTGCAAGATAACATTTCTTCAAACAATTTCCTGCTGGCGTCACCCATTCGCAGAAATATCACTGAAAATGTCGTCTGCTGCGGTTGGGTACTCTGTATCGTCTGCTCGAGTCACCTGACGCGAGGAAGCCATCTACATGTAAGATCAACCACACCGCAATGCAACTGCATCGCTTTCGTGAACAATGCCGTTTAATTTTTACCTCGTTTAAGAAGAACTCAATCTATTTCGTTAGAAACCTATTATATTCGTTCATGGATCTGTGTCGCTGGTTGTTTCTGTCTTGTGGGACTTGAATACCAAGCGTCTCTGATGTGGCGACACACAGAATGCCGCGAACACATCGGATAATTCTCAAGGGGTTGGAGATGACACGGTCTGCGTCATGACAACGACGGGATCTGGTTAATCAAGGTCAGGACACTATGATATTCTGAGGGCGGGGCGCCATCTTGGTGAAAAATCCACCTGCATAGTGCGACCATGAATGCAAGGGCTTTTTATGCAACACGTTTATGGTCTGTTTATCAGGCCTGACCTTGCTGCCAGTAGTCAGGGAACTAAAAATTGATTACGAAAATTTACCGCCAAACATTCTAAACACAAGATGAGGGAGCTCAACACATCTTTCATTTAAAAAACCCCACAGCAATCGGAGAAAAAAGTCCAAGAAATACCGCTCCACCCAAGAATCGAACCCGGAGTCTCCAGCGTGACAGGCGCGCCTGTCACCCCTGTCACGTCGGGATACCCACCATTACACCACCGACGGTTACACGCATGCGATCGGCAGACACATGAAGTGCGATCATTTGAATCGTGAAAACCTGAGGGCCCACTGCTGGGAGCCCCACGTGGGAAGCACGTTTTGAAACCCTTTTGCCCTGTTTTTCAAAGTTGTTTTTTAAATCTTTGCAGGATAGTATGTCAAGTGCCGACAGCGAGATGACCGGGGAACGCAGTTCCTCCCCGACTGGTGAAGAAACGTCAAGTCCCAAAGCCCCGGATTTAAAAATGGGTAAGTCCTCCATTCTTCATCGCTTCTTATTGTTCTTGCTCGTCTTCTTGGTCTATTCTCCTTCCCTGCATGCCCAGTTCTTCGACAACGATGCCGGAAGCACAACGCCCCAGCTTGAGGTAGGCCTACCCCACTAATACCACGACCAGCATCACCTGCTCAGCTTGAGGTAGGCCTACCCCACTAACACCACGACCAGCATCACCTGGTCAGCTTGAGGTAGGCCTACCCCACTAATACCACGACCAGCATCACCTGCCCAGCTTGCGGTAGGCCTACCCCACTAACACCACGACCAGCATCACCTGGTCAGCTTGAGGCACCCCACTCATGCCGCGGCAAACCCGCTGAAGCCACGTAGACAACTCGCGAAGCGTAGAAAACCCAATCGAATCATCAATACATGCAATTAGGAAAAAAGTACCGAGTTTCAGCCACAGTGCCAAAACGACTATCATGACGTCACAGGGGGCATTCTCGCCCGTTTCTCGCCTCCGTGGAGCACACACCTTAAAGAACGGACCGTCTCCATGGTGACGGGTACCAAGGAGTTATCTCAACCGGCTCTCGTCGTGTGCACCAGTAAGTCGGCACAATACCCGCTTCACTGTGGGCTAAAATCTGTTTTGTAGCAAATTGCATGTAAAGAGGCCGGGTAAACAGGCTCCATTGATTTTTCCTCGTCATTACAGTTTAGTGTACTTTGTCGACTTCACATGTTCAAGGCAGAAATTAACGTAAGGAGTTATGATTACTTCACCAGTAATGGTATTATGAACCAACGCAACTCGTCACCGGCATAAAAGAATACATTATGGTTTCTCGAGTTTGGACTTTTTGTCGTTCTTGATGCTTGAATGGGATCTTAGAAAGCAACCGTCTTTTTCTCTCCGCCAACGGCATCGATTTATTTTGGAGAATGCGATGAATGATGATTACCATTTGCCGAAAGCTTTGCTGATTTTATGACTGTGTGACTTAAGATAAATGCTTAATCATCGGGTGATTATGCTAATATATCGATGTGGGGTTGATACGGTGTGTCTTGGCCGTTCTGGTTGGGGATCGTCGCCAAACACTTGGCGCAATATGGGGCCACAACTCCGCAGTCGTCTCGGGAGTAGGGCCTACTTCCACCCCTTGGGACGGACGAACTCCTTGTCAACGTAGTACTCAGTACATGGCTCTCCGCCTTGCTTTCTGGTAATCACAAAAAAACAATCGCAGAGGCACCCGCTCTGTCACGAAGCAAGACATTACGTAACAACTATGACGTAACAACTATGACGTAATTCTTGCAATCAAACGTGTTTCTTTTGCAACATAATCCCCTTCAAAGATGACGATTCTTTATCGATTCTGCTCGTCACGAAGTCGGCGTGGTGACAGCCCCAGCTGCCTGGCAGCGGGATGACCTTTGGTACCCTCCCTTGGGTCCGCCATAACTCAAGGTTTTACACAGTTTGCAAAGATGCCGTTTACAGTAAAAAAAGAACATTCATTATCATCTTACGCCTTACGACAGCCCGATGAATCAAATTCTTCTTCACTGATGTTCGGAGGTGAGCGTCAGCGATCTCATGATCTTGGCGTCCGTGTTGTAAGCTTGGCAAAAGAGGTAGCGCCAAGATTTCGACCAGGGGCCATATTTATGAAGCCTTCGCAACTTCGCGTTCACGCAAATCTATTGTAAGGCAGTCAGTGAACAATAGGGCATGTGCAGCCAAACAATAGATTTGCGTGAACGGAAAGTTGCGAAGGCTTCATAAATATGGCCCCACGCCTGGGAACTTATCTTGGCGTTTCTACCACTGGTATAAGTTTAACCCTGGCCAATTTACCACTTATTTCAAGCGATATGTTACTAGAATATGAATGTCAGTCTTCCTTCCTGTTTGGTGATAGAGCTGCAGGAATCGGCGAGACCTGACGCTGTGGATGAAAAACTTTTGTGGTGACTCTGTACTTTAGGACCTCATCGTCCATTTCATATTGTAATTGTCCACCAGGCCTGCTCCGAGGCTCTATTGGTTCACAAGCTGTCGCCAATGATATTAAAGATTCTGGCTCTAAAGTCATTGTCCCTGCAGCCCGAGGTGAATAACGTTACTGAGGATGAGATGAAAAGAATAGTTCTGTTGGACGCGATCTCGATATTGGTTTATTAAACCTATTGAACGGCAAATATGCTTTTTATCTTATTAAGGTAGCACGACTTCACAACAGAGGTATGTCAACTTGGACCTTTGTAATTAACTTTCATATTGGAGCAGGCTACACGGCTTTGTTGGAATTTGAAGTCCTGGGCGGGGCACCGTCAGGCGGTGTTCCGATGCAGGAATGGTGCGTCAGGAATGACGGCGAATGGGGAGAACCAGGCAAGGGAGGTGTCACCGTTAAACTGGGTCATTCCCCTTGATGACGTCATACGGGGAAGGTAAAAGCTCGGGAGATTTATGTCAAGCAGCAACTGTGGCATACGCTTATTCTTCAACAGTTTGCCGTGTATGGCGATCATCCACAAACGTCTCCCCATCGGCATCAGTAACATTTAGCACAACTCACACCAGGACCCGGGGACCCGCTTACCCACTTAAAAACTTCCGGGCTACAATTACTACACGGCTCTTGACGTGTACCCGCCTCCTCCCCACGGGCCGGACCTGATGAAATAACCCCCATACAGCTGCAGAGTTATTAGGCCTAACCTGCCGGGGCCATTAACAAAGTTATGCTACAGTAGCTACCTAATGAATTCAGCCTATCACCATGGCTACGGGCACCCTGCTTATTATATTGTTCCTGATGTGGAACATATGTCCCCCATTGTACCAATGGCTATTGTTCCTTCTCCTGAAAGGTCACGCGTGAGTCCTGCCTGTCCCTCTTTGTCTGACCAAGCCATGGTCTCACCGCCCTATTCAACCCTCTGTCATTGTCGCCTTTGTCTTTGCCTATTACGTTAGCGGGCCGAGTCACAATGGGTACCATTAATTATAGAGGGGATGTGAGGTGAAAAGAGTGTACCGACACCTCTCACAGTCTCAATACCCTTATCAAATTAGCTCGTTTGTGTCATCATCTTGGGTCCGCTATGGTCGCATTCGCTGATTGCTGTTCTCCCTTTAATGTTTTCTTTGCAGTTTTTCACCTCAAACAACTATAGATTAAGTAATTACACTTATATTACCACATTCTTTTGCTTGGCCGACAGCGTTTGAGTGCTGACATAGCCACAAAACCAGCGCTATCTGCCCTTCGTTCCTTACAAATTCGCAATGACCGCACCCTTCTCGACAGGGACCAACCCTAGCACCAGACGACATAGCTACAACTCGGCACCAGATCCAATCCCTGCCTCCAAGCATCCGTTGTGTTAACTGTCTCCGGAAATTACCGAACAAACGGAAAAGGAACCGATTGCTAATGGCATTTTATCATGAATCAGAAAAACCGAAAATTCTGCGGTCGGCACGATTATCGCATTCGGCAGAGCCGCGGTTGTTTTCGGGCATTTCCGTAGAATATTTTCGGGGATTTCCGTAGAGTAGTTTCGAAGGCTTCTTATGACAGAAAGAATGGGTGAAGGTTAATTCTTGGTGATGTCATCGAATTGAAGTAATTGCCCTGCTGTGATGAAGCTATCATGTTCCAGGTCATCATCATCATGCAGTAGACCGGGCGATGAACGCCCTGGACAAACCTAGCGCCAGCTAGTGGCAAAGAACCACACTAATCTTGGCGAGACCCCCTCCAAGCAATGATTCTCACGAGAACTTTGTGATCGATGTCAGCCAAAACCTTCCAGCGCTCAACCTGTTACACCCGCCCATAACCTTTAGTGGCGTTGGTCGCCTGGTGTAGGCCTAAACAGCCAGCCCCGGCCTCGTCACCTCTTCACCATTGGTAACTGACGGCCATCGATCGTTGGTTTGATCCCGTCATATTAATAGAGATCATTGTGTGCTACTTGATAGTCTCGCTGACACGAGGCACCGTCGTCATCCCGTGGGGAGCAGACGCCGACACGCCGTGTCAATGAACACAATCGAATTCATGCATTCGCTGCCTCCGTGTCAAGCGACAATTCTTTGTCTCCCGCGTCAAGGACGCGTGTTTTTTGCAACCCATGGCGGCTGCGCGGATGTTAGCTTTCAGCGTTCCGATCTACGCCGATAGTTGCATCTGCAATCGCCACTCAGTGGAGATACGGCTCACTTTTCGTCTCCGGAACACATGCGAGATAGCCCCTAATTAGCATAATCTCGCGAAAGCGCCTCTGGCGGCGAGGATGACCTATAGGCTGCGCCAGTCTCGCGCGTGCAGGCCCCTAAATGTTGATTTCTTCCCAGAGCGTGATCTCTTGTAAATATTCATCAGAAAAGGCCAGGGACGTCTCTCAAGAATGGCGAAGGCAAGTGAACAGGCAAGCGGTCACCAGCGATACCACTACAAGCCAGGGGCAAAATGTAATGTAAATAATTCCATATCAGTTGTTGCCATTGAATAGTTGGATAATGCCAGGCCAATAATTTGACAATAATAAGTGAGAAATAAATATAGAATTTTTAATAGCGCTGTGCCCAATATTTGTTCTGAACAAAATGACGAATGAAATGGAACTCATCTTCAATCCGTTACTTTTTCTTACGCTAACGTCATTAAGTAAACATCGGAGAATGGAAAACTAAACCAGTGTAAAACAATGCTGGAGATGAAGAGAACTGACAAGTTCTTTTCAATAGTTAAGTCACAAAATCATATCATGTGACATTGAGGGAATCATGTGACATTCTCGATGCAGCTCATCCAAGGCGGCACATTCCTCTCGCTGAGGTATGGATTACAGGTAATAGACAAAAGAAGGGGAATTATTTTCGAATCTTTTCTTGTAATTTGTTCGTCGTCTTCTTGAATTTCTAGAAATTCTTGTCAAGTTTATGCAAAAACGTACAATATTTGAGACTCCTCTGCTTACGTAATCTTTTGTCAACTCAATCCAAATCAAATTACAAGAAAACCCAATAGTTACTTCTCGTTCAAACCGGTCATTAGCCAGGTATTTTTTGCAACTTGTTCTATTCGAGAATCTCTTGATTTCTGAAAGAGGAACAGATTTGAAGGCGATGTTATATGGACAATTACTGTCGTGGCATTTTCACTTTTCTTGAACTTGTAACATACACAGCTCATTTGAAACAGTTCATTAGGACGACTGTGAGTGAGGTGGGTTCGATTACTGAGGTATCAATACGACCTTTTCCTCTGAGACTGGCATTAGATATGATTTATTTCTCGACTGAAGTTATATTTATTATGTTTCAATTAATGCTCCTTTTGTAAATACTTGCACATTATAACCTTGCACCATGGACGGAGCTAGTCTGTGCATGCCCACCACCACACCCCTGCACCCTATCCCCTTCCGAAAAAATAGGCTCATATCATGATATATTCTCATCATTTGCCCCAAGGAACCGGAATTTTTCATTCAATTACATCCAAATCGATCTCTCTCGGCTAACATTGTCGAAGAAACACTCCGCAGGGCGTGGTACACAAAAAATGGCCCCCCATCACGATCCCCACCCTTCCGTGAGTTCAGCCGATCGTTCACATTCATAGACACGGTGCATGCTTCTTTGCACAACCACAGGTGCGCCAATAAATGAAATGAAGTGCATGCATTTTTCATCTTTTTATTTGACAACACGTTTCCAACTCAACAGATTTATACAGGCTGGCGTCAGGGTTTGCCTTTTGCGACAGTTATTTTGTATTGAAGTAATTTACATGCACATATCCACCGAGAGATTTATCGGCTTTGTTTGCGTTTATTTGGAGAAGACCAAGCTGCCATCGGCAAAATGTGATACCTCTGCCATGGCCTAGCGAAGAGAGAGCCCCCTACTGACAAAAGAAGGAGTCACAAGAGGCCTACTTGGGCATGCGCATTTAGAACTTCCGTTGGCATCGTCTGCCACACAGCTGCACTTCCGCCAGATGTATGAAATGGCGACAAATGACGGATAACTTGTCTTTTCTCGCCGCTAGGAGGATTTCTCGCGAGATTGTGACGTCAATGAAGTGAATGCTCGCTGATTTTCCCTTGGACCATCCCGCCGGAAGTCAGCTCAGCTTGGAATGTTGCTACTCCGTGTTATTTGACATGCGATTCTGAATTCATCTGATTTGTAGCGATTCTATCCTCCTGGCATTTATCTTCCCATATCTCACCCCATTCTACCTCACGAAGATCAATTTCCCATTTTTCTCTTCTCCTTCCGCACACGTCTACCAAACAACGATCAGAAATCAGTCAAAAACGCACGAAAAATAAAAAAAAACATATTGTCGGTGCATTGTATCATGGCAGATATTTCATTACATATAATCAGGATGATGCCTCTGTTTCCAAAGGTGAAATCGACGAGCCATTGTGAGGCGATCGTTAGAGTTATTATGTCATCTGAGAGATCTTATATTAGTGACAGCCTTGTTGATATAGCCCCAGGCGTTGTTATGGCACTATCACCTGTTATTACTGACACCATGCACCCCTCGTTTATATTTTATTGGCGAGAGGCAAATTCGGAAATATGAGCTCTACCCCCGAGATATATAGGAGTAACTGCACCCATTTTGAGGTATTGTTATGTTGTGGGTGTACAAACTTTATAACTGTGTTACATATTACTTGACCCTGAGATTCCTCGTGATTATACATTGATTCAGATGATTATTTTAACGTTCTAAAGTCTCCTCTGTATCTCGCGATTCTCGGCTCAATATTTACCCTCCCGCCCTTATTTGTTCCGCACTGTAAGATCGTGTTGACATCTTGCGGACAGTCCGGAAGAGAGGGATTTGGTAAAGTTAACGACAGCAACAACATTGTGGGGTGACGAATAAACATGATAAAACCACCACAATGGCGGTCGAAATCTCAAGGCTCTCCAGCTGGTCAAGACATGCAGAGAGAGAGCTAGGCCTATAGGCCTACTGCTGAGGAAAGAGAGATGCGGTTCTTATCCGAATATTCATAATTGATTTTTTCTGAAATCAATATGGCTTGGAGGAGAGTATTTGATGAATTTATTTGGGAACCACCTTAAGGCTTGGTTATAGAAATTTCCAGAAAAAAGTAAGTTCTTCTTAAATACCAAAGTTTAGGTTTAAGGAAAGCATCGTTTGGACTCGTTGCTTGATGAAGACAATCTGTGATTGTTTTTGAACTGATTTGGTTTGAGCCCAAGGCGTCTTATAATGGAAATAAATCAGTGAGTGATGGCTGATTATGAATCTACAGTTTGATGAGAGAACCACCGGAGCGAGGGGTTTGAAATGATGGTTGGCGTGATGATGATGATGATGATGATTCCTTGATTTGTGATCAAGATTCAAGGTCAGAGAACGTTTCGTTGTCGGTGTGAAGGCGGAGAAAGTCCTCTGGAATCAAAGTCCGGGTGGATTAAGCCTTTGTGTAGGATTATGTCCCTAACACCTGATCATAACCGTTGAAAATGCATGGGCTTTGTATCGTGGACTTCCATTCCTGAGACTTTTTCCGCTGGTACACCTGTAGTCGTGTAGAAGGCCCGCCCGTTTCCACTACTGCGGTTTCCTCCGCGGTTTACGGCGAGCGGTGCGGTTTTCGCAGGGTTTTGGATAATCCTTCGATGGTTTAACCACAGCGTGTTAATTATCCAAATGCCTGTGAAAACCGCACCGTCGCTCGCCGCAAACCACGCGGAATCCGCTGTAGTGGAAACAGGCCTTCAGTGGGTAACTAGGCCTAAGGCTCTTGGCTTCCACATGAATACCGTAGGATACTGCCTGTATTACTGAACTTAAAACCACTGTGTTCGTAACGATGTTCCTCTGTGGTTAGAGAAACCGAGCCCATCCTAGGGGCTCATCTCTCAGTAAATTCCTCTGTTTCGCATAAATATCCCCTCGATCGGCCTCCTATCCTTTGATTTGAATACGAAAACAGATCCACTAAATACCGAGCGGGAAAAAAACGCTGTTGAAATCTACGACCGCGCGGCGCATTAGAGCTATATTTGATATTGGTTAAAAAAACAAGGCGAAACTTAGAAATACCGCTCCCCGCGGTTCAGGCGCTATCGGATTCTTTCTTCATCTGATAGTGTAAAAATATAGATGTTATATACTTGAACACACCAACATGGATGAATGTTAACTTTTTTTGAAATCGACATTAATCTTTAAAACCATTTAATGTCGGNGGCGAGAGGCAAATTTGGAAATATGATCTCTACCCCCGAGATATATCGGATTAACTGCACCCATTTTGAGGTATTGTTGTGTTGTGGGTGTAAAAATTTTATAACTGTGTTACATATTACTTGACCCTGAGATTCCTCGTGATTATACATTGATTTAGATGATTATTTTGACGTTCTAAAGTCTCTTCTGTATCTCTCGATTCTCAGCTCAGTATTTCCCCTCCCGCCCTTTATTTCTTCCGCACTGTAAGATCGTGTTGACATCTTGCGGACACTCCGGAAGAGTGGGGTTTGGTAAAGTTAACGACAGCAACAACATTGTGGGGTGACGAATAAACTGGATAAAACCACCACAATGGCGGTCGAAATCTCAAGGCTCTCCAGCTGGTCAAGACATGCAGAGACAGAGCTAGGCCTAAACAGCTGAGGGAAGAGAGATGTGGTTCTTATCATCCGAATATTCATAATTGATTTTTCCTGAAATCAATATGGCTTGGAGGAGAGTATTTGATGAATTTATTTGGGAACCACCTTAAGGCTTGGTTATAGAAATTTCCAGAAAAAAGTCAGTTCTTCTTAAATACCAAAGTTTAGGTTTAAGGAAAGCATCGTTTGGACTCGTTTCTTGATGAAGACGATCTGTGATTGTTTTTGAACTGATTTGGTTTGAGCCCAAGGCGTCTTATAATGGAAATAAATCAGTGAGTGATGGCTGATCATGAATCTACAGTTTGATGAGAGAACCACCGGAGCGAGGGGTTTGAAATGATGGCTGGCGTGATGATGATAATGATTCCTTGATTTGTGATCAAGATTCAAGGTCAGAGAACGTTTCGTTGTCGGCGTGAAGGCGGAGAAAGTCCTCTGGAATCAAAGCCTGGGTGGATTAAGCCTTTGTGTAGGATTATGTCCCTAACACCTGATCATAACCGTTGAAAATGCATGGGCTTTGTATCGTGGACTTCCATCCTGAGACTTTTTCCGCTGGTACACCTGCATGTCGCGTATAAGGCCCGCCCGTTTCCACTACAGCGGTTTCCTCCGCGGTTTACGGCGAGCGGTGCGGTTTTCACAGGGTTTTGGATAATCCTTCGATGGTTTAACCACAGCGTGTTAATTATCCAAATGCCTGTGAAAACCGCACCGTCGCTAGCCGCAAACCACGCGGAATCCGCTGTAGTGGAAACAGGCCTTCAGTGGGTAACTAGGCCTAAGGCTCTTGGCTTCCACATGAATACCGTAGGATATACTGCCTGTATTACTGAACTCAAAACCACTGTGTTCGTAACGATGTTCCTCTGTGGTTAGAGAAACCAAACCCATCCTAGGGGCTCATCTCTCAGTAAATTCCTCTGTTTCGCATAAATATCCCCTCGATCGGCCTCCTATCCTTTGATTTGAATACGAAAACAGATCCACTAAATACCGAGCGGGAAAAAAACGCTGTTGAAATCTACGACCGCGCGGCGCATTAGAGCTATATTTGATATTGGTTAAAAAAACAAGGCGAAACTTAGAAATACCGCTCCCCGCGGTTCAGGCGCTATCGGATTCTTTCTTCATCTGATAGTGTAAAAATATAGATGTTATATACTTGAACACACCAACATGGATGAATGTTAACTTTTTTTGAAATCGACATTAATCTTTAAAACCATTTAATGTCGGCTCTTGATATTTAACAAGGGACATGAACATGGCGTAATAAAATACCAGCTGGAATAAGTAACGCAGACCCGGATGAGATTTAGTGGTAATGTGTTTTTTTAGAAAATGAGGATTTCGTCAATGTTGTGTTTAGTTTATTTTGAATGCATTAAAAGCAGCTGCACCTCAAGACACAATCCGTGGCGGAGTGAGAGAAGGAAAAAATACTAAACTGGAGAAATGTTGATTTGTGTTGCCCGAAGACGAAAGGCCGAGAGGTGATTTTTCAATCGTTGTTCCTGCTCTTCCATCCTGATTGCGTGCTTAGAATCATAAACCACACCATGCCATTGGGGATGAACTCCACTTCTTTATCTAGTGTTCGTCAGCAGTCAAACCTTCTTGACACCAAAAACTCCCTGGCGCCTCGTGGCATCATGCGCACAAATTCTCTATTCAGCCTTCCGCGTATAAAAAAACCTGAACTATTTTCCCGCTCAAGTCCCGAACGTTCGCCATTAAATTTTCGATAGCAGCAGCGCCGTTCGGACCAAAAGGCAGATGACGTCATCGGCTGGTTATAAAAATCTGCATCGGGTTTTTACGGACGTTGAAGTAGGCAATTTCGCTCGCTATTTTTGACGACGGAGAGCGCAGTAGTTTGACACCCTGGATAATTCCGCCGCTTGGTTCGGGAATATTAATGTAGCCTATCCGTTGACGAAAAAAAAACGTATTCTGCCTGAACGAAATGGTGACGTTGTCGCTATAGTAATCAAGCGCGAGCTAAATGGCCAGAGAAAAACAAGCAGCAAAATGCACCGTGAGTGTTTAGAATGTCTCTTGGGGTTCTTTGCTTGACCTTGTCTTACTTCTATAGAGGATGGAATGTGTCCACTGTGTAACGAATCGTCAACCTACAAAGCTGTAAAACGTTTGCTTGGGATAGGAAACATGAACGGCATTTCCAGTTACTCCAAACGGAGTTTGAGACGCCCCTCCCCTACTTCGCCCCACTCTGTTCCTCTTTCTTACTCCGTCCCTCTCCTACTTCGCTCCCTCAAACTTTGGATTCGTCGTCGGAACTAAAATCGCATCACGATCGAAGTACTGTACTTTGCACACGCCGCTTGTGTAATAAAAAACCTGGCGTTCTATCAACTTTTAGACGCAACCATGATTCTTCTTTTAGACGAAACCGGGTAAAAAAGTTGGTTGTGTCGAGTGTATTCGGTGTAAAAGGCTTTTAAGCTACAGTAATGGTGCCTTGGAGTGCCAAATTATTCTTTGTGGTGGTGTAGAATGCTGGCAAAACGGCAATGCCGCATAAAACGAAGCACGACGAAGTGAAATTAGTTGGAAGGTTCAAAGACGCCGCCATTACGTATTACGTATCGATTCCTCCGCGACGTCGCAGCTTATTTTTTTTTGGTGCCCGGCTGATTGTTGTACAGTGTTTTTGGAATTGTAATTTACCGGTAGGTTGATGTAAAACTATTCGTTTTAACGCCTGTGCGATAAGTTAACGGCGGATTTGGTTCGCAGCTAAACGTCTCTAGTTCAAATCCCGTTACGCATGTCTTGGGTGGCGACATTCTGTCTCAGTTTCATTCCATTTCCGTCAACTAACATATTTTGGTAAAACCAATTCGACCCATCAAGTCATTACCGGAATGTACCACTTGGTCACAGGAAAGAGAAGATGAGTGTGCTCTGTCTGATAACACAAAGTTTGGAAGTTCGTGTCCCGGTAATTAGGCAGTGAGCTGAGTCTTGTGAGAGTCATTAACCTCTTGAAACAAAGTATATACATAGAAACAACGAACATGTCTCATACTGAAGAGGAGGTCTCCACCCCGTGACCTGTCGTTGAGTGATAGGCCTAGGCACGTACGTACTCAGAAGTCCTTGTCATCATTGGGCGTCGCATCTGATATCATCACTGCGATTGGCGATGGTTACGTGCGATGTAAACAAGGATATCACCCGATCATTGTTTTGAGTAGTGTTGTCTGTGAATAACCCCCACTGTCGATCTAACAATATGTTCGAATAAAAAAACCATGGACCTATTGTCCTAATCACAGCGTTTGCACACTGCATGTCCATGTCCACTGAATTAGAATATGCGCAATGTATGCACCCAATCAGTGGCCTCTACAGGTTTGCCAGTGGGCAATAAGGCAGGGATGGGCCAGTGGCCTCGACATCTGCAGCAGTGCCTTCTATGGGCGTACAGCCAACCGATGGCCGTTGTTGATGTCGCCGAAGGTTGATTCGGTCCAGCCGAATCAGGGAAGAAAGGAGAGTACAGAATCCCCATCAGCCACCCAGAGACTGTATCGACCACGGGGTCATTGACGACGGTGGCGAGGTACATGTCAAACATCTGAAGTTTGTTTAAGCTACAAAATCAATCACAAACGCGAAATCGAAGGAAAATATTTCGAAAAAAGCTCACTCAGCTGTTTCATCATATCAAATTCAAAGTTCACCATCTAAATTTAAACTGCTAGGGGGAGTGGTGCTGATGATAATCCATGCCTTCACTTTATAAACCTCTGCTTCTTGTTTTGACATTGATTCTCCATATTTCGGATCATATCTCACACCAGCTGCTGCTGCTTCAAATGTCAAGGCCTACGGTCACTTCCGAAGGCGGAGCGATCTGAACCCTTGATGGTTCAAGTTCCACCTGCTGTGGAGTCACTAAAGCCTGCCGCACACTGGAGCTATCTGCTGAGCAAAAAGTCATTCGAGACCATTTGCTCAGCAGAGAGCTCACCGAAAAATACGCGCACACGCGAGCTTTCTGCCTCGCGAGGCAAAAAACTCACCGAAATTACGTGCACACGCGAGCTATCTGCTGAGCAAACGGTCTCGAATGACGTTTTGCTCAGCAGATAGCTCCAGTGTGCGGCAGGCTTATCGTTTTTCTTTCACACAAGACTACACATAAACGTTCCGACTTTGCCGCCGTACAAAAAATGCAGTCCATGGAGGAACGTTTCCAATGACCTTGACCTCGACCTTGTGTGACCTTGAACGCCCCAAGGCCACAAATCACCACGAGAGCGTCACAGTCAGCGCATGCGCCTCGCGTTGCAAATGGAGCGCGCAATATAAATGAGCGGAAAAACCCGTCCGCTTCCATTGCTGAATTCACCGGCGCGGGGAGGGGTAGGCCTAGGTCAACAAAGGTGGGGGGAGGGTTGGTCTCCTGTGTTTGCGGGACAAAAACTCTATCTGGAGACGCGCCGACTTGTTCATAATCCCGTTCCGCGGTTTATGGCGCTGCTAACTCTCCATCATTCAACCAGAACTCATGCGGTATTTAGCGTGTGAAAAAAAGATTTTGATATTGATGTATCGTCTGCATTTTAATATGTTTGTAATGTATCCTTGTTTTCATTAAGGCGATCCTCTCTAATATCCGAACTCGTCCTATCGGTAAAAAACGCCCTCTGAATATCACCACGAAAAAAGACCGCATGCGATAAATGGCCCAAGGCGTTGATACTACGGCAAATTAAACAAGAGATCCAATTGGGGATTATCGATGTAACGGGCTTCCGAACAATGGATGCGTCAAAAACGTCTTTTAGCTTGACCCAGCCCCTGGTTGTGCTTGGCAACGCACGAGATTGGTCGCCATGTCGATACAACTCGTCACACCCGTAGCGGAACTCCCAAGGCACAACCAGAACGAGGCTGAAGCGTGTCATTATCGATTCAACTGTTATTGGTCTACTGTTCCGTCATTCGCTTTTATGATTAGAGTGAGAAATTTTATAGCACCTGAGAGCGCCGAGTATTTTATTGAGATAGTGGCTTATTTGTCCATATGGTGGCCTGTGCTACAGATGCATTTTGGATGAGTTGATAGGAGTGTTGTGCGGGGATTTCGTATCTGTTGATTGTTATCATTGGGTGGGCGCTGACGCTCGGTGGATGATATCAGATGAAGTTATATCGATTGGTCGACTTATTAAGGCCTGTTCATTCATTGATGCCGTATTCACGCGTGGAATTCGCGGCATCACTTCCATTCACGAATCACCAGGCTGTCGCTCTTAGAGATAAAAGTTCACCGCGTTGTCTCATCAAATACGAGGAATTCGTGGTGCAGTGCTGACGTGTTGTCTCATCCTTATGTCATTCCTGAGGTTCATCACCCGCGGTGGTCTCGGAGCCTTCTATTTCTTGGAATTATTGAACTCCCGTGAAGGCGTATCGGTGTCACAACCAGCCGATAGGAGGACAGTGGAGGTGTCGTTCGTTTTGTCCAGTGGCGAGTTGGTCTCTGAACCGTAACATATAGTTATTATTAATCATTCTATCATTTGGATACATCACCAGGGGAGATATCACACA
Organism: Notospermus geniculatus; assembly: GCA_002633025.1. Lineage (NCBI taxonomy): Eukaryota > Metazoa > Nemertea > Pilidiophora > Heteronemertea > Lineidae > Notospermus > Notospermus geniculatus. Next base: position 179,878 of record NMRB01001185.1, read on the forward strand.
AACTTGTGGATAGAGTAAAGTGGAATATATAAAAGTATTATTCATCTCCTATTTGGAACTTCTAAACATTCGCGTTGGATATTTCGGATTTTTACCGCTTCCCGTATCTGCGCCTGCCCTACATGGATGTTGCGTCGCTGGCAAAGTTTGACTGGCCGATGGGTTTGACTGATGATGCAAGACTCTGGCAGTGTAGACAGTTAAATCGAATGATGTTACACAGTGGATTTGACTGTCCTTCGGGTACCCTTAGGATACCTGACCGTCTCCCGTTACACTCTAGCAGGATGTCACCTCCAAAAGACACTGTTGCTCCTAAGACAGGCCTCACTTCAGGTTAGCTATGTTGTGATTTGTGGGTCTTTTTTTCGTACACTGTCCTTAAATTAGCAATTATTGCCACATACGTTCACATACCTAACTTTCCTTGTTTCGCTTTCACTGAAATTGTGATTTGTTTTCGGTGTACTTTTTACGCGTCGGTGAACCCCATCGGTCAAGCGCAAATCCGTAATTTTGCTGTCACCTTGTTGTGGTCGTTTCAGTGGGTAAACGAGCCAGGGCGTTTTATCTTGCCGGTAAACGCCGTATTCATAAAGGTGGCAAAAGACATGTCCTTTTTCGTTGCCACAGTTTGAAATTGGCGAAGGGCAAAAAAGTATTTTTTCTGTACCGATCTTGAATCGGCAAAGGGCAAATTCTTTTTCGCTGTCACGGTCTGAAAGTTGGCGAAGAGCGTACGATTTTTCCGCTCTCACCAAATTGTTCTGATCGTTTTACCAATAGAAGCCGAAGGATGCTTGCATGCATGCGTCATCGACCAAATTAAACAAAGGGCACAGAATATTCTGATGAATCAGCGACATTTTACGCGTTGGAACGTGATAATTATGAATTCGCGTTTTTTTATAAGTGAGAAAAGCCACACCTGTTAGACCCGGTCACAGCTGGTCGTCTCCGACCCCATATGGAGGTGAAGGCTTTGCAAATTCGGGTGAAATATTGAAGATGTGTTTTTCAAAAGAGGTTTTAACACGTAGTTTTCTGTTCCGTAATGTAATACGGTCAACTCAAACTGGGTTATTATTCCTTGTAATGCATCCGATCTCCTCCTACGAAAGACGAGGCCTTTTGCTCGGTTCTCAAGTGCTGGGCGAGACGTAGTGTACTTTTCGTTTCGTTTCCTCGTGGATGTCGTGGCATCAGGCTGGCTTTCCAACTCCCCCCCCCTCCGTTTTCCGGGTCCCACATTGGACATAAATTCCGAGAAGCCATCGACTCCGCTGCAAAGATGCCAATTCTCTTTGTTTACTTCATTCCGGAATGTCATTTCCAAGTGTCGCCCTCTATGAACTGGAGGATACACTACTAGAGACGTCTTGTCTTCGCGACCTTTTTGCGCTGCTGTGTTGTGCAGGCGATTCCTATACATAAAGCTGCCTTATTGATCCTTGCCTTGACTTTATCTCCGTGACAGCTACATCAGCTTCAAAATATTGCAGTGGGGTACAACCATCTCCGCCTGTCTCTCAGCTGTTAATCAAATTCTAAGAGCCACCGGGACTTATCAATTTGCGCTCTCTCAGGGTCCAGATTTCGCGGGAAAACGTCTCAAGAATGCAATACCGATTCTACACTGTATGTCTCTCAATGTAGACATGAGAAGCAAGAGTGAGCACGGTGGGAGTGATGGGCATGAGGTCTGCTGCTCTATATGATGAAATAAATACCTCTCATACCGTCTAAGATCACGAATCAAATATGCCAGGGTCTTTGACGGCAGACATGCACACACATCCGGTGGCCTGAATCCGTCGTCTCCTGTGACCTCCATTGTGTGTTGTTCACTCAATACAAGTCTTTTTCTTCAATTATAACCGTCATAATGAATGATTCAGATGATGCTAATCAATACCTACTCCCACAACGCCGAGAACTCATTGAAATGTACAGGGTTCACAGTGAGGAGAGATGTATCAGGTCTAGTTACAGTGGTAAAGACGACGGATGATACTTCTGGTCAACCATGAGAAAATCTGCCGGGGTAGACTATTCATCGATGAATGCAGAAGATTGGGTCAGAAACAAAAGAGTTAGGCCTATTAATACATATCTCATCAGTCTCCGGCAGTGTCTACAGTCAAAACGAAAAGGGCATCCTCCCATCGCAGGGCTTTGGTATCGCTCCTCTTCATACGTATGAAGAACGTATGAACAGGAGGGATACCAAAGCCCTGCGATGGGAGGATGTGAAAAGGCCAACTTTCATTTCAACTAGGGACTGACGTGAAATATTGTTGATTGATGATATAGGCCTACGTAGTATTTCTCTGTCCATGCAGCTGTTCGATGATAAACATGCCCAAAATGAACAATACTGCAGTGTTTATACTTTATTGAAAGAGATTATAGTGAGTTTTCACAATAAACTGCGTTGCAGCTTAGGCAGATGTGGCAGGAACAGGCCTGCGGGTCGTTGGCCTACCGACAGGATACGACCAATGATGATGCCATCGGGTTGTGATGGAACAAAGACCGGGTCCATTCCCACGGACCTCCCTTACAAAATAGGCCCTATTGCCGATTCATTTGAGGCTGCAGCCTCCCTCCACAATCAATTGTCATGATTATTCTGCACTTCGTGACACCAAATTGAAAATGTGAGCGTGAATTAATAATTTAATTCAACGGTAAAAGGTAATTTTAATGATTGAAACTCTTTGTTTCGTGGGAACTGGTCCTAAATAAGCGAGTGGATGACTGATTGAACAGATGTGAACGGGGCTGTAGGCCTGGGAACAAAATAAAACCATGTAATGGCCAAATTGTATGGTCATGGATTTGTGAGAGGATATACCATAGTAATATCCGGACGGTTTTATCAGGGGCCTGCATGCCAGCCACTCTGGCCTTTGTTTTGAAGGAACAGTCCGTCATTTGCAAATCTGTGCATGGTAAACACAGCGATGTTTTAGTTGGTACTTCAATGCTGGTCGATAAAAATAAGATAAAACTTAGTTTTAATGTTAATTATAGTGCACAACCAGAAGGCAGTTGTTTGATCTTTTTTCTGTTGATGTGCCTTGAATGTTCTAGAAATTAATCGAAATGTTATGCCAGACAATACGTTGTGGATGAGGAACGTCTACGATGTTTGTTCTTCCGCCCTCTCAGTCCCCTTTGTGGGACATTGCTGAAGTTTCCCTCGTCGTGTGGGCGAGATTGAGTTCGTATAATCTTGTCTAAAAGAGTCGGAGGAAAAAATCCGCACTCTGTTACCTGAAGTCCGTTTTCTTACACAGCCTACGCCTCTATTTGGCTCGTTTGCGGAACTTGCATGGCATTGCCTAATGTGATTGGTTCAATGCCGCAGCTGCACCGGGGATGCAGGATTGAGAGTCTCTGATTGGCCCGATGGACAGGACGGTGCGAAGCAGCCGCTGCGCCGTTCTGGGGTTCTCGTCAAGACAGGGGATGTGCATTCAAGCTTACACTCAAGAAAGGGGTGAATCAGCCAGGGCTTTTCTCAGTCAAAAACATTCTATCATTTCAGAAACCGCTTCAGCAGAAAACAGCCGCATCAGCTCGCCAGTGAATTTGTCGTCTGCTAAGGGTGGTCCGGATGCAGATGGTTCGTTTGTTGATCAGAATGGTAATGCTGCCCTTGAGAAAGGTCAAGAGAGTCGTGGTCATCCGGAGCGGAAGAGGCGGTCCAGTGATGAACTCAGTGTGGAGGTAAGCATAGGATTATGTAGATAATAACCCCCCCCCCCCTCTACCTGCAGGTTTAGGCTGACAGATTCTTGAAAGTCGCCGTATTTTTGGAAAATCCGTCGTGAAATATCAAGGCCTCTGGCCACTTCGCCATCGGAGACCGAAGGCGTGGCGAATTTAACCCTTTGTGGTTCAAAATGGCAACATCTAACTAGGCCTACAATGCAGAAGACTGCCAGATGCCTGCGTCGACTGGGTTTTCTTTTTACATCGTGTCTGGTCATTTCCATGCACATGGTCATTTCCATTCCATCTGTACATTTCATTTTGCAGCTGTGGGGACATCCACATAAGCCTCAGTTGGCTGCGCGTCCATGGCCACGAAACAATCACTAATCACAGAATATCGACCATCTCTGGTCCCTGTGTCGCTTCCATTATCATTCAAATACCATTCTTTATTAGCCAAGTTACCATTGTCTGAATATGTAATTTCAATGGGCCGATCGCTCCAGTAGGGTCTCCCATGGTGACGGCTTTAGGAACCGTGCCGCAGCCATCATCTCACAATGTGCTGGTGAAATCGGCCAAACTGTTCGTTTAAAATCTCTTTGTCCTCTCGAAGACAAAGGCCTTTGACGGAATATCAAGCTGTTCTCACCCTCAATTAAGTTTTTAATAAAATCTGCATGAAAGGAAATTGAAACAAGGCTTCGAAGGTCGATACTGAGGCCTTCACACTCGACATGCGCTGAAGCCCATGGGGTAGGCCTTATCTGGTTAGCTCAGTATGCAAGCTTTGCGGTGTCGCAACCTTCCTTCTGGCCCACAAGACGTCGACGTCACTACCCCTCGGGACATTCCTGGATGGAGTCAGCATGACGTCGTCGTAGACACGAATTCGTATTCGTCATCGTATTCGTATTCGCATTCGAATTCGTATTCGGTGCGTGGGTTTGTAACCGTTGGACTTTCGTTCAAGTCAATTTGTGATCACCACCTACAGCCATTATAAAAGGATTCGATTGGTGACCGTTCACTCTGATAACGATTGATCAATGATGTTTAAGCCGCGCTGTCTTCGTTCACTCGACCATCGTCCGTGTTTAATAACCCGGATGATCGGCTTCAGGTAGCATGACACGTGGTTTGAGGACAACTGTGGTCAATACGATGGCATTGTTTGGATAAATTGGTTTGGGTCTTCGTGGCTTTATGATCAGCGGCTTTCATAAAGTGTCTTTAAGCTAATGGTAACATTAACTCAATGCATTTTCCATTTGATTAAAGGTACCCAGGTTGTGAAATTCGCCATGTGTAAAGTGCTGCCACCTATATGATGGCAATCTAACTCATTGTACTCTATTGCAGTAGTTTTACGGTTTTACACTGTAAGTTTAGGTGGCAGCACCAGGCAGACTGCTGCCAGAGGAACATCATTCAGTTTTCCAATAGACCCCTGTGGTGTTGTCTGCAAGTGATCTTGGGTCAAGTGTATTTGGTTCAAAAGACTACTGTGCCGTTGTCTGCGACATGATTATGAGACATGTTGATTTATACAACCCTGTTCAATTAACATAATCATGTCACCTTGCTTATCCAAAATCTGTTTTATTGCAGAGTTCAACACGAGCCAGTGAAAGTGGTCTCCTGGACGATGGCAAGGATGACGATGATGACAATGAAGATGATGATGATGATAAATTACCATCTAAAGATTATGATCCAGAGAGACTTAAAGCATTTAATGTAAGCCAAATCACCAGGGGGTTGGTCCCCTTTAAGTACTTGTCCATCATATTTACCTTTAAGAGAGAAATTAACTTTGTTCAACAGAAATTAATTTTTGTTAAGAGAAAATTAATTTCTGTGCAACAGGAATTAATTTCTGTTCAACAGGAATTAATTCCTGTTCAACAGAAATTAATTCCTGTTCAACAGATATTAATTCCTGTTCAACAGAAATTAATTCCTGATCAACAGAAATTAATTCCTATTCAACCGAATTAATTCCAGTTCAACAGAAATGAAGTTTTGTTCAACAGAAATAAATTCTCATTCAACAGAAATTAATTCCTGCTCAACAGAAAATAATTCCTGTTCAACAGAAGTTAATTCTTGGTCAACAGAAATTAATTCCTGTTCAACAGAAATTGATTGTTGTTCAACAGAAATTAATTATTGTTCAGCAGAAATTAATTCCTCCTGTTCAGCAGAAATTAATTATTGTTCAATCCTGTCCAACAGAATTTTATTCCTGGTCAACAGAAATTAATTTCTGTTCAACAGAAATTAATTCCTGTTCAAGGGAAATTAATCTCTGTTCAACAGAAATCAATTCCTGTTCAACAGAAATTAATTCCTGTTCAACAGAATTTAATTCCTATTCAACAGAAATTAATTCTTGTTCAACAGAAATTATATTTTCCTATATAAACCTCAAACCGTATTGAGGAGGTACAGCTTTATTGGGACACCCTGTACAACATGTAATAACACAGTTATGTAGACGTGACACCAATTTGAGACAAGCAAAATGTCATTATTTGACTTTCCAATTAAATTCAAACTTGAATGAACCAAACCCATTGTTATATAAATGTTCAGTTAATAATGAAAACATTTGAATTCCTGATGACGTTTGTCGTAGTTTAATACCCTGTTAATTTCAAGTTATTTGAATGTTCTGCCATGTTTTATCTTTCAGATGTTTGTACGACTATTTGTGGATGAAAACCTCGACAGAATTGTTCCAATCTCAAAACAACCAAAAGATAAAATCCAAGCCATTCTCGAAGCGTGTCATCGCCAATTCCCAGAATTCCAAGAGCGATCGAGAAAACGCATCCGAACATATCTTAAATCTTGTCGACGACTGAGGAGATCGAAGGACCAAAATGGCTGGGACCAGGTTGGTAGGAATTCCATGGTGTGTTCATTTTTTATAGTTGCAGACGAATAACACCTCAGTCTCCCAGCATCCTTTTTCATTTCACCTTTTTTATGTCGGATTGTCTGCCTAACGTGAAAACGACAAGCACAATGTAATCGAGGAGGCGAGGAAAATGGTAAGAAAGGTTCAAAGACCAATTTAGACAGTGATGCCATCTGAGGATAATATTGAGAACCAATTCGGGTCGTCCCTGCTGCCCTTTTCTCAGCATCGTCCATACCGTATGCTTTCCAAAGGTTATTGATGAGTGTTTTGGGTTTCTATTGGTAAAAGTGTGGAAATTTAGGCCTAGTTTTCTGTGATATCAGATGAATCTGCACAAAAATCGGGGTATCGCAGTGTGGTGGTATAAGGATTGGTGATTGTCCAGTTTTTGTTATGATTGAAGCTTACTCCTAAGGTGGGGCTGATTATGGGACTACAGTTGGTTGTTACTCAGGGATGGGACTATAGCTGAGTATTACTCAAGCATTCAATGTGCCCCAGTTTTCATGGAGTTTCCTTCTAACAATTTCACAACTTTCGAACACCAAGTTTGGTCAGTTCCTGAGTTGCACTCAAAGCCTTAATGAAAGATGCGGTGTTCCTTAATTTTTTTACAATTTTGTTTTGTAGAAGAAAATGATGGTGTTGGTAGGCCTACAAGAATCTAGAAGCTCATCTTGGAGTTCAAATCAAAAAAAGGTTAGACGGCTTTGCCACTTTCAGGCCCATCGCAATGTCAAAGTCAACACCGTGACTGAAGTGTACGCTACCTATGCTATGTCATCTGTCATAAATGTAATTTCATCTTTTAAGGGTTTGTGTTGTTGTTCCGAGTCCTGTCTCGCACTAAAAATGGAAATGTCTGCCTTGTCGATTTATGGTCTGTGCAGCCATGTTGGATATCTTCTGTCTCCCCTTAAAGGGGATATACCTCCAACTGATTTGATGTCATGACAGCCATCAGAATGTCGGTGATTTGTGCACATTTTGTAGAAGTTCAGGCCTTGGCATTGGAGGTCTGAGGTTCCACACACTCATATCAAAGACTCCCTGGAGGTCAGCGGTACAGTCTGTGTACAACTGGGTATTAACGGTATTTTGATGTCTGTCACAATATCAGGACAGGAGTGTTAATCCTGTGAGTCAACTCTGTTCACTGTAAATGTACCTGTCGATATCTTGTGATATACTTTCTGTAATGAGTCTTGTAAGTTGAGGAAACCGTCGATCAGTCTGTAATATGTGGTCACCAATGAAATTTGTCAATATTTGTCTGCTTTTGTTTGGTATAATATGTTACATGTATGTTATATGTTTTACCACTTGTAATATTAATTGAGACTGCGTGGTCAAATATGGTGGGACATTTCAGATCAAAATGGTCAAATTTGATGTGAAATTCTGATCAGAGGGCCCCTTACAAAAGAGTTATCAACTTTTATCACTGTTCAATCTGGTCACCGATCCCAATCACGACCGCGCTTTATCCCACTTACAGCGAGAGCCATCAGAATGTCGGTGATTTGTGCACATTTTGTAGAAGTTCAGGCCTTGGCATTGGAGGTGTGAGGTTCCACACACTCATATCAGCGAGAGGCCCATGTGGAATCGCACCTTGAAGGCTTCTACCTCCGTCGTGTTCTGATACCGATATACTGATACGAAAACTTTTCGTTCCAGTTACGACCAACACCACCTCATCTGACCTCAGCGGCCGCTGAAACCCTCCTTGCCCAGGCATGCGATAATGAGAGTATGAATGCCAAACGAATGAGAATGGGACTAGAACCAAATGCAGTGAGTCATCTTATCAAAATCTCCTTCCTCGCTCAGCTAGGTTGTTTAACCAATCTCTGGCCAGTAATAGGCCTTCGTCAAACCGTCGTCATGGAAACTGGACAGCACCAGTGACAGGTGAACAAACTTCACTCGGCTTGTGTGAAGAAGGATGGTACTATCCCCACGTGAACATCGTGAGATCTCACTTCCGCTTTCCTCTTTCTATCTTGCTGTTTGTTTCCATGGGTGGCCTGTTTCCTTGGCAACCCAATCCCAACTTCAGGATGGGGCAAGTGGAGGTCATTACCACCTCTGATTTGGTCCAATGGAGCACTTTTTACACTGTTAGGTTACTACAAACAAAAACTGTTAGTAACCTACACATGGATTATCACCCTTGGTCCTAGAGCTTGCAAAACAAGTTTCTACATGTACCTATAAATATTGTTTGTAACTTTGGGCGAATCACTTTCCTTCATGCTTCCAGCCGAAGCAGACGTCTTTTAAAATACTCGCCATAAGTTCTTGTGTAGTTTCCAATCTTTTAATCCGTCGAATCATTCTGTGAGTTTTAGCAACAATCTTCTCAATTTACTTCGTTTTTGCGACGTTCATCATCCATTGTTCCCCACGTTTACATGTACGATCTGTCCGTCCGTCTTTTTCAGATTAATGCCATGCCTCCGCCAGCAAGCATCAACTCGTCATCCTCATCCACATCTTCTCATCAAACCTCGACGCCCCAGGCAGCACCTCAACCAAGTCCAAGCCCTCATTCCAAGCCGTCAACGCCACAACCAGCACCAGTAGAGAGACCAGCCATTTCAACAGCAGAGTTTGTTCGCGCCCATGCTCCGCCCACGGCTTTCCGACCTCCACATGAACTACCACAGCCATTCTTCACCAACGGAAATGGTCTGTTCAGGCCCGGTTTCCCTGGTTACCAACACCCTGCACACCATCATCCCCCAGCAGTCATTCAACCAACACAGATTTCATCACAAGTTCAGAACGGTAAGTTTTGTGTCATCAAAATGTCTTAGAATCAGAGACAAGTACTTCGCTATACTCCGCTCACAAAACACTGCTTCGAATAGCCGGTATTCTGCCAATTGACCACCAGATGGCGCCACTACTATTCCCACTGCCGCGCCGGAGATAAAGTGTTTTAGGATTTAGCTCAGTTGCAGCCCTGCACTCAACACAGTAAACCTGTCCACTGCACTGCCTTCACCTCTCTGGTAAAGGGTTCATCCTCGTATCAGCCTGTCACTGCAGATAAACTCACTTTAGTAAAACGCGGCCGTTTAGATTACATAGTAAATGTCGTTAGCTAGCAGTAGGTAGTTCTTGGTGTATAGTCTGCATGTTAGCTCAGATTCACCTGCATATTTATGTTTCCTCTCCTCACCACCCCGCTAAAGTTCTGGCATTTCTTTCCTTCTTTCTCTTTGCGGTAGGTCCTACAGATTTAAGCCTAAAGGGTCAGACCAAGAGTACGAAAAGTCAACTAAACCCGACAGAGGTTGCTACAATCAAACAGCTGATTGCCGGGTACAGGGAGTCTGCCGCGTTTCTTTATCGATCGGCTGACGAACTTGAGCAGTTGCTTCTGCAGAATAACTGACGGGAGTCGTGATTGGATGAAAAAACTGACCAATGGAATGAAAAATCACCCGATGCAAATAAACCTGTCGTATGTGTGACCCCTGCTGTCTGTACAAGACTTCCATATGCAGACGTGAGGGAGGTTAACGTGGTTGACGGCAGCTTATCATGGGATACGTTGTTGATGCTACACATACGGGTAAAAAAGCGTGGATTATTCTTATCGGTGATGTACGCGGTTGGACAACAGTGGACTGAATCCAACGTCAACCCTCACGTTCCACCCTGGGGTTCAGCTGATATCATCGTGGATCGGAACTTTCATCAGGGACAAAGCAACACCTGAATGGTGCTGAGTAGGCCCGGTACGCCTGGCTATCTTTAGCACAATTCATGGACACCCGAGTTCACGAGGTTCACTTTGTGTGGCAGTAATTGCCAGCCATATTTCACCGTAAGTGAAAGAGCAGTGTTTGCGTTTGTGTCAACGTTTTCTGGGATACTGACCTGATGTGGAAGAAGAGGAGGCGTTAGAGTATTCTAAAAATCAACGTCATAAACAGTGTAATGTTTTCAACAACTATCGGGGTACCTATATCAAGATGTCTCCGACACGAATGACTGTAAACATCTTCCTCAATGTTGGAGCGTGAACTGGAAATATTGCAATCGAAGGTGATTTAGCCCAAATAATGAAAGAAACACTGGACAAGTGAGACTTTATTGTGTTCGCTGCTTGGTACATACATTGCATTTTAACTTTGGACTAAATGTGTCACAATTTTCACAATCATGGTGACTTGACCGTCATCGCAGCCATGACATGCACAGCACGTACGGACATTGTTGTGGTGTTCATTTGTTTATAGGTGGATGATTATTGTACTCATGTTCTGCCGTTAGCGGCGGCTCTCAGTGAACTCAGTGGTGGATGATCAGCATTTGTGCTGCAACTTTATTCATGTCACAGCACAGAATCATGTCTCGTAACTCTCCACAGAGATCGAAAAATGCCAATAATGGATATTGTTTGTTTCTTTTGAGTCAATCAGAGTTCAGGACTGCATGAATGGAAAATAATTGATCTATTGGTGTACATAAACAGTCCTCATCCCAATGGAGAGTTTGACCTCTTGAGGGTGCTCTCTGATTCAACAGATAGGAGGGAAAGTGACCTGTCACAACCGTCTTGTATTGAAATCTTTCTCGTTAAGTACCTGCTTTAACATACAACGACGTACAAACACACCGACATGTCCTTGACGTCAAGCCTCCCTTTGATCTTTTTAATCTTCCACGAGTCGATTCTTGCCGATCCTAGAAAATTCACAGCAGTGACATTGTAGGCTCCCTGAATTGCTTGAGACTGCACTATCGGTGAAGCAGTCTCATTTTATGATCAGTATGACTGTAGCTTTATGTGTTTAGTTATCAAAAGTTTAAACCTCGTCACTATTTACTTGACATCTGTGGTGCTACCGTAAAGCCGATGGTCTACGTTGTGACTGTGGCTTATGGGCTAAAGAAAGTGACAGTTTGAAACAAAGCCACTGGGTTGTGTCAGATGGAGTATGTCAGTGCCACAGTCATCTTATTTTAAGCGGGGAATCCACCTGTGATTTTCAACCTGATTTTGCTTTGCAACTGGGCACTCGATCGTCGAAGTGGACTAGACGTGACTTCTCATATTCAATCACAGGTAGCAGGTTGCAAAGCAGAAAATCAGCAGTTGATTCGTAGCTTTAGATGCCATCTGCACACACCGATCCGCAGTGTTTCAGTTGCCATCATCTTCGATGATCGAAGGCCGATCTGCTATCCACTGCGTTACACCGCACATCACCCTTCGAGAAATTGGCCGGTCCACGGCGTATCTGCCGCCTCGAGAAGAAGAGGCCAATCAGAATCGGTGTTGTGAAATTTGAATCGTGGTACAAAGAGTGGTAGCCGAAGACCCGATAAAGTGCAATCCCTGATAACATTGACTCGTGGAAAACACGTGAAAAACACGTCTCACGACACATGGAAAACACGCCTTTTTGTCACGTGAAAACCACGACATGATTGATGATATAGGCCTACGTAGTATTTCTCTGTCCATGCAGCTGTTCGATGATAAACATGCCCAAAATGAACAATACTGCAGTGTTTATACTTTATTGAAAGAGATTATAGTGAGTTTTCACAATAAACTGCGTTGCAGCTTAGGCAGATGTGGCAGGAACAGGCCTGCGGGTCGTTGGCCTACCGACAGGATACGACCAATGATGATGCCATCGGGTTGTGATGGAACAAAGACCGGGTCCATTCCCACGGACCTCCCTTACAAAATAGGCCCTATTGCCGATTCATTTGAGGCTGCAGCCTCCCTCCACAATCAATTGTCATGATTATTCTGCACTTCGTGACACCAAATTGAAAATGTGAGCGTGAATTAGTAATTTAATTCAACGGTAAAAGGTAATTTTAATGATTGAAACTCTTTGTTTCGTGGGAACTGGTCCTAAATAAGCGAGTGGATGACTGATTGAACAGATGTGAACGGGGCTGTAGGCCTGGGAACAAAATAAAACCATGTAATGGCCAAATTGTATGGTCATGGATTTGTGAGAGGATATACCATAGTAATATCCGGACGGTTTTATCAGGGGCCTGCATGCCAGCCACTCTGGCCTTTGTTTTGAAGGAACAGTCCGTCATTTGCAAATCTGTGCATGGTAAACACAGCGATGTTTTAGTTGGTACTTCAATGCTGGTCGATAAAAATAAGATAAAACTTAGTTTTAATGTTAATTATAGTGCACAACCAGAAGGCAGTTGTTTGATCTTTTTTCTGTTGATGTGCCTTGAATGTTCTAGAAATTAATCGAAATGTTATGCCAGACAATACGTTGTGGATGAGGAACGTCTACGATGTTTGTTCTTCCGCCCTCTCAGTCCCCTTTGTGGGACATTGCTGAAGTTTCCCTCGTCGTGTGGGCGAGATTGAGTTCGTATAATCTTGTCTAAAAGAGTCTGAGGAAAAAATCCGCACTCTTTTACCTGAAGTCCGTTTTCTTACACAGCCTACGCCTGTTCTCTTCTATTTGGCTCCGTTTGCGCAACTTGCACGGCATTGCCTAATGTGATTGGTTCAATGCCTCTGCTGCACCGGGGATGCAGGATTGAGAGTCTCTGATTGGCCCGATGGACAGGACGGTGCGAAGCAGCCGCGTCGTCCTTCTGGGTTCTCGTCAAGACAGGGGATATGCATTTATTAAGCATTTATTACTCTCAAGAAAGGGGTGAAACAGCCAGGGCTTTGCTCAGTCAAAAACATTTTGTCTTTTCAGAAACCGCTTCAGCAGAAAACAGCCGCATCAGCTCGCCAGTGAATTTGTCGTCTGCTAAGGGTGGTCCGGATGCAGATGGTTCGTTTGTTGATCAGAATGGTAATGCTGCCCTTGAGAAAGGTCAAGAGAGTCGTGGTCACCCGGAGCGGAAGAGGCGGTCCAGTGATGAACTCAGCGTGGAGGTAAGCATAGGATTATGCAGATAATAACCCCCCCCCTCTACCTGCAGGTGTTTAGGCTGACAGATTCTTGAATGTCGCCGTATTTTTGGAAAATCCGTCGTGAAATATCAAGGCCTCTGGCCACTTCGCCATCGGAGACCGAAGGCGTTGCCAATTTACCCTTTGTGGTTCAAAATGGCAACATCTAACTAGGCCTACAATGCAGAAGACTGCCAGATACCTGCGTCGACTGGATTTTCTTTTTACATCGTGTCTGGTCATTTCCATGCACATGGTCATTTCCATTCCATCTGTACATTTCATTTTGCAGCTGTGGGGACATCCGCACAAGCCTCAGTTGGCTGCGCGTCCATGGCCACGAAACAATCACTAATCACAGAATATCGACCATCTCTGGTCCCTGTGTCGCTTCCATTATCATTCAAATACCATTCTTTATTAGCCAAGTTACCATTGTCTGAATATGTAATTTCAATGGGCCGATCGCTCCAGTAGGGTCTCCCATGGTGACGGCTTTAGGAACCGTGCCGCAGCCATCATCTCACAATGTGCTGGTGAAATCGGCCAAACTGTTCGTTTAAAATCTCTTTGTCCTCTCGAAGACAAAGGCCTTTGACGGAATATCAAGCTGTTCTCACCCTCAATTAAGTTTTTAATAAAATCTGCATGAAAGGAAATTGAAACAAGGCTTCGAAGGTCGATACTGAGGCCTTCACACTCGACATGCGCTGAAGCCCATGGGGTAGGCCTTATCTGGTTAGCTCAGTATGCAAGCTTTGCGGTGTCGCAACCTTCCTTCTGGCCCACAAGACGTCGACGTCACTACCCCTCGGGACATTCCTGGATGGAGTCAGCATGACGTCGTCGTAGACACGAATTCGTATTCGTCATCGTATTCGTATTCGCATTCGAATTCGTATTCGGTGCGTGGGTTTGTAACCGTTGGACTTTCGTTCAAGTCAATTTGTGATCACCACCTACAGCCATTATAAAAGGATTCGATTGGTGACCGTTCACTCTGATAACGATTGATCAATGATGTTTAAGCCGCGCTGTCTTCGTTCACTCGACCATCGTCCGTGTTTAATAACCCGGATGATCGGCTTCAGGTAGCATGACACGTGGTTTGAGGACAACTGTGGTCAATACGATGGCATTGTTTGGATAAATTGGTTTGGGTCTTCGTGGCTTTATGATCAGCGGCTTTCATAAAGTGTCTTTAAGCTAATGGTAACATTAACTCAATGCATTTTCCATTTGATTAAAGGTACCCAGGTTGTGAAATTCGCCATGTGTAAAGTGCTGCCACCTATATGATGGCAATCTAACTCATTGTACTCTATTGCAGTAGTTTTACGGTTTTACACTGTAAGTTTAGGTGGCAGCACCAGGCAGATTGCTGCCAGAGGAACATCATTCAGTTTTCCAATAGACCCCTGTGGTGTTGTCTGCAAGTGATCTTGGGTCAAGTGTATTTAGTTCAAAAGACTACTGTGCCGTTGTCTGCCACATGATTATGAGACATGTTGATTTATACAACCCTGTTCAATTAACATAATCATGTCACCTTGCTTATCCAAAATCTGTTTTATTGCAGAGTTCAACACGAGCCAGTGAAAGTGGTCTCCTGGACGACGGCAAGGATGACGATGATGACAATGAAGATGATGATGATGATAAATTACCATCTAAAGACTATGATCCAGAGAGACTTAAGGCATTTAATGTAAGCCAAATCATCAGGGGGTTAGTCCCCTTTAAGTACTTGTCCATCATATTTACCTTTAACAGAGAAATTAATTTTTGTTTAATAGAAATTAATTCCTGTTCAACAGTAATTAATTCTTGTGCAGCAGAAATTAATTCCTGTTGAACAAAAAATTATTTCTTGTTCAACAGAAAAATAATTTCTTGTTCAACAGAAATTAATTATTGTTCAGCAGAAATTACTTCTTGTCCAACAGAAATTAATTCTTGTTCAACAGAAATTAATTCCTGTCCAACAGAAATTAATTTCTGTTCAACAGAAATTAATTATTGGTCAACAGAAATTAATTACCGTTCAACAGAAATTAATTCTCCTTCAACAGAAATTCTTGGTCAACAGAAATTAATTCTTGTTCAACTGCAATTTAATTCTTGGTCAACAGAAATTTAATTCTTGTTTGAGAGAAATTAGTTCCTGTTCAACAGAAATTAATTCTTGCTCAACAGAAATTAATTCCTGATCAACAGAAATTACTTCTTGTTCAACAGAAATTACTTCTTGTTCAACAGAAATTACTTCTTGTTCAACAGAAATTAATTCCTGTTCAGCAGAAATTAATTTCTTTTCAACAGAAATTAATTCTCGTTGAACAGAAATTATATTTTCTTATGTAAACCTCAAACCATATTGAGGAGGTGCAGCTTTATTGGGACACCCTGTAAAACATGTAATAACACAGTTACGTAGACGTGACACCAATTTGAGACAAGCAAAATGTCATTATTTGACTTTCCAATTAAATTCAAACTTGAATGAACCAAACCCATTGTTATATAAATGTTCAGTTAATAATGAAAAACATTTGAATTCCTGATGTTTGTCGTAGTTTAATACCCTGTTCATTTCAAGTAAAGTTATTTGAATGTTCCTGTTCTGTATTTCAGATGTTTGTACGACTATTTGTGGATGAAAACCTCGACAGAATTGTTCCAATCTCAAAACAACCAAAAGATAAAATCCAAGCCATTCTCGAAGCGTGTCATCGCCAATTCCCAGAATTCCAAGAGCGATCGAGAAAACGCATCAGAACATATCTTAAATCTTGTCGACGACTGAGGAGATCGAAGGACCAAAATGGCTGGGACCAGGTTGGTAGGAATTCCATGGTGTGTTCATTTTTTATAGTTGCAGACGAATAACACCTCAGTCTCCCAGCATCCTTTTTCATTTCACCTTTTTTTATGTCTGCCTAACGTGAAAACGACAAGCACAATGTAATCGACACAGTGGAGGCGAGGAAAATGGTAAGAAAGGTTCCAAGAGCAAGTTAGACAGTGATGCCATCTGAGGATAATATTGAGAACCAATTCAGGTCGTCCCTGCTGCCCTTTTCTCAGCATCGTCCATACCATATGCTTTCAAAAGGTTATTGGATCAGTGTTTTGGGTTTCTATGGGTAAAAGTGTGGAAATTTAGGCCTAGTTTTCTGTGATATCAGATGAATCTGCACAAATCTGGGCATCGTAGCGTGGTGGTGATATAAGGATTCGTGATTCAGTGTCCAGTTCTTGTTATGATTGAAGCTTACTCCTAAGGTGGGGCTGATTATGGGACTACAGTTGGTTGTTACTCAGGGACTATAGCTGAGTATTACTCAAGCATTCAATGTGCCCCAGTTTTCATGGAGTTTCCCTCTGACAATTTCACAACTTTCGAACACCAAGTTTGGTCAGTTCCTGAGTTGCACTCAAAGCCTTAATGAAAGATGCGGTGTTCCTTAATTTTTTTACAATTTTGTTTTGTAGAAGAAAATGATGGTGTTGGTAGGCCTACAAGAATCTAGAAGCTCATCTTGGAGTTCAAATCAAAAAAAGGTTAGACGGCTTTGCCACTTTCAGGCCCATCGCAATGTCAAAGTCAACACCGTGACTGAAGTGTACGCTACCTATGCTATGTCATCTGTCATAAATGTAATTTCATTTGTTGTTCGAGTCCTGTCTCGCACTAAAAATGGAAGTGTCTGCCTTGTCGATTATGGTCTGTGCAGCCATGTTGGATATCTTCCATCTCCCCTTAAAGGGGATATACCTCCAACTGATTTGATGTCATGACAGCCATCAGAATGTCGGCGATTTGTGCACATTTTGTATAAGTTTGGACTTTGACATTGAAAGTCTGAGGTTCCACACGCTCCTATCAAAGACACCGTGGAGGTCAGCGATACAATCTGTGTACAACTGGGTAACGGTATTTTGATGTCTGTCACAATATCAGGACAGGAGTGTTAATCCTGTGAGTCAACTCTGTTCACTGTAAATGTACATGTCGATATCTTGTGATATACTTTCTGTATCTTGTGATATTCTTTCTGTAATGAGTCTTGTAAGTTGAGGAAACCGTTGATCAGTCTGTAATATGTGGTCACCAATGAAATTTGTCAATATTCGTCTGCTTTGGTTTGGTATAATATGTTACATGTATGTTATATGTTTTACCACTTGTAATATTAATTGAGACTGCGTGGTCAAATATGGTGGGACATTTCAGATCAAAATGGTCAAATTTGATGTCAAATTCTGATCAGAGGGCCCCTTGCAAAAGAGTTATCAACTTTTATCACTGTTCAATCTGGTCACCGATCCCAATCACGACCGCGCTTTATCCCACTTCCAGCGAGAGCCATCAGAATGTCGGTGATTTGTGCACATTTTGTAGAAGTTCAGGCCTTGGCATTGGAGGTGTGAGGTTCCACACACTCATATCAGCGAGAGGCCCATGTGGAATCGCACCTTGAAGGCTTCTGCCTCCGTCGTGTTCTGATACCGATATACTGATACGAATACTTTTCGTTCCAGTTAAGACCAACACCACCTCATCTGACCTCAGCGGCCGCTGAAACCCTCCTTGCCCAGGCATGCGATAATGAAAGTATGAATGCCAAACGAATGAGAATGGGACTAGAACCAAATGCAGTAAGTCATCTTATCAAATCCTCCTACCTCGCTCAGGCAGGTTGTTTTTAAAAGCAGTCTCATGCTAGTTAGGCCTACCCAAACTGTCGTCATGGAAACTGGACAGCACCAGCGACAGGTGAATGAGTTTCATTTGGCTTTCTGTATGGAAGGATGGAACCACCCCAATGGCCCAACGTGAAATTCATGACGTTAACTTCCACTTCCTCTTTCTATCGTGCTGTTTGTTTCCGTGGGTGGTCCATTTCCTTGGCAACCAAATCCACACCTCAAGATGGGACAAGTGGAGGTCTTAATACCACCTGTGATTTGGTCCAGTGGAGTACTCATAACACTAATACGTTGCTAACAAAACTGTTAGTTGCCTACACATGAATTATCACCCTTGGTCCTAGAGCTTGCAAAACAAGTTTCGACCTATAAATATTGTTTGTAATTTTGGGCGAATCACTTTCCTTCATGCTTCCAGCCGAAGCAGACATCTTTTAAAATACTCGCCATACGTTCTTGTGTAGTTTCCAATCTTTTAATCCGTCGAATCATTCTGTGAGTTTTAGCAACAATCTTCTCAATTTACTTCGTTTATTGCGACGTTCATCATCCATTGTTCCCCACGTTTACGATCTGTCCGTCCGTCTTTTTCAGATTAATGCCATGCCTCCGCCAGCAAGCATCAACTCGTCATCCTCATCCACATCTTCTCATCAAACCTCGACGCCCCAGGCAGCACCTCAACCAAGTCCAAGCCCTCATTCCAAGCCGTCAACGCCACAACCAGCACCAGTAGAGAGACCAGCCATTTCAACAGCAGAGTTTGTTCGCGCCCATGCTCCGCCCACGGCTTTCCGACCTCCACATGAACTACCACAGCCATTCTTCACCAACGGAAATGGTCTGTTCAGGCCCGGTTTCCCTGGTTACCAACACCCTGCACACCATCATCCCCCAGCAGTCATTCAACCAACACAGATTTCATCACAAGTTCAGAACGGTAAGTTTTGTGTCATCAAAATGTCTTGGAATCAGAGACAAGTACTTCGCTATACTCCGCTCACAAAACACTGCTTCGAATAGCCGGTATTCTGCCAATTGACCACCAGATGGCGCCACTACTATTCCCACTGCCGCGCCGGAGATAAAGTGTTTTAGGATTTTGCTCAGTTGCAGCCCTGCACTCAACACAGTAAACCTGTCCACTGCACTTCCTTCACCTCTCTGGTAAAGGGTTCATCCTCGTATCAGCCTGTCACTGCAGATAAACTCACTTTAGTAAAAAGCGGCCGTTTAGATTACATAGTAAATGTCGTTAGCTAGCAGTAGGTAGTTCTTGGTGTATAGTCTGCATGTTAGCTCAGATTCACCTGCATATTTATGTTTCCTCTCCTCACCACCCCGCTAAAGTTCTGGCATTTCTTTCCTTCTTTCTCTTTGCGGTAGGTCCTACAGATTTAAGCCTAAAGGGTCAGACCAAGAGTACGAAAAGTCAACTAAACCCGACAGAGGTTGCTACAATCAAACAGCTGATTGCCGGGTACAGGGAGTCTGCCGCGTTTCTTTATCGATCGGCTGACGAACTTGAGCAGTTGCTTCTGCAGAATAACTGACGGGAGTCGTGATTGGATGAAAAAACTGACCAATGGAATGAAAAATCACCCGATGCAAATAAACCTGTCGTATGTGTGACCCCTGCTGTCTGTACAAGACTTCCATATGCAGACGTGAGGGAGGTTAACGTGGTTGACGGCAGCTTATCATGGGATACGTTGTTGATGCTACACATACGGGTAAAAAAGCGTGGATTATTCTTATCGGTGATGTACGCGGTTGGACAACAGTGGACTGAATCCAACGTCAACCCTCACGTTCCACCCTGGGGTTCAGCTGATATCATCGTGGATCGGAACTTTCATCAGGGACAAAGCAACACCTGAATGGTGCTGAGTAGGCCCGGTACGCCTGGCTATCTTTAGCACAATTCATGGACACCCGAGTTCACGAGGTTCACTTTGTGTGGCAGTAATTGCCAGCCATATTTCACCGTAAGTGAAAGAGCAGTGTTTGCGTTTGTGTCAACGTTTTCTGGGATACTGACCTGATGTGGAAGAAGAGGAGGCGTTAGAGTATTCTAAAAATCAACGTCATAAACAGTGTAATGTTTTCAACAACTATCGGGGTACCTATATCAAGATGTCTCCGACACGAATGACTGTAAACATCTTCCTCAATGTTGGAGCGTGAACTGGAAATATTGCAATCGAAGGTGATTTAGCCCAAATAATGAAAGAAACACTGGACAAGTGAGACTTTATTGTGTTCGCTGCTTGGTACATACATTGCATTTTAACTTTGGACTAAATGTGTCACAATTTTCACAATCATGGTGACTTGACCGTCATCGCAGCCATGACATGCACAGCACGTACGGACATT
This sequence comes from Notospermus geniculatus, assembly GCA_002633025.1. Classification (NCBI taxonomy): domain Eukaryota; kingdom Metazoa; phylum Nemertea; class Pilidiophora; order Heteronemertea; family Lineidae; genus Notospermus; species Notospermus geniculatus. Next base: position 200,541 of record NMRB01001185.1, read on the forward strand.
GTTGTGGTGTTCATTTGTTTATAGGTGGATGATTATTGTACTCATGTTCTGCCGTTAGCGGCGGCTCTCAGTGAACTCAGTGGTGGATGATCAGCATTTGTGCTGCAACTTTATTGATGTCACAGCACAGAATCATGTCTCGTAACTCTCCACAGAGATCGAAAAATGCCAATAATGGATATTGTTTGTTTCTTTTGAGTCAATCAGAGTTCAGGAATGCATGAATGGAAAATGTGACGTCATCATTGACGTCATAATTCGCACGTCAGCCATGTTGGACGTCATCTCAAGCTACGAATGCGTTGGACGTGACGTCCAACATGGCGGCATCTCGTCGCGGCAGTGACGTCACAATCGTCAGTGGGATTCCTCTATTGGTGTAGGCTACATAAACAGTCCTCATCCCAATGGAGAGTTTTGACCTCTTGAGGGTGCTCTCTGATTCAACAGATAGGAGGGAAAGTGACCTGTCACAACCGTCTTGGATTGAAATCTTTCTCATTAAGTAACTGCTTTAACATACAACGACGTACAAACACACATTTAAGACATGTCCTTGACGTCAAGCCTCCCTTTGATCTTTTTAATCTTCCACGAGTCGATTCTTGCCGATCCTAGAAAATTCACAGCAGTGACATTGTAGGCTCCCTGAATTGCTTGAGACTGCACTATCTGCGAAGCAGTCTTATTTTATGATCAGTACGACTGTATGTGTTTAGTTATCAAAAGTTTAAACCTCGTCACTATTTACTTGACATCTGTGGTGCTACCGTAAAGCCGATGGTCTACGTTGTGACTATGGCTTATGGCCTAAAGAAAGTGACAGAGTTTGAAACCAAGTCACTGGGTTGTGTCAGATGGAGTATGCCAGTGCCAGAGTCACACCATTGATTTTCAACCTGATTTTGCTTTGCGACTCGCTTAGCAACTGGGTTGCATTGCAACTGGGCATTTGATCGCCGTAGTGGACTCACTTGATGTGATGTGATCAATTTCAGTTCAGTGACCGGTATCAGTTCCTGGCGGTCGTATTCAATTGCAGGTAGCCTACAAAGCAAGTCACAAAGCAGAAAATCAGCAGTTGATTCGTAGCTTCAGATGCCATCCGCACACACCGGTCCGCAGTGTTTCAGTTGCCATAACCCTCAGTCACAACATGGTGTAGATCCTTGGCTTAAATCTTTCTGCCAAAGACTTCACATGCTTTTAGGCCGGGCAAACTCGGTCTCTCGTCTGGTTTCAGTGTGCAATATGACTTCAAACTTCTGAAGCTTTCTAGTCAAATTAATCTAGGATGAATGTGTACAAACTGTACGTGTAAAGAAGACAAGGCCACAAAGACTTCACTGATGGAAGGGAAACAATGTAACTGGCACTGACACTAAGAGAATTCAATGTGCGTGTGTGCGGGGGGGGGGGGCATTTGATGAGCATGAGGGCCTCTAGTGACCCATCTTCAACCATCAAGTGTTCATATCAGTTTCCAGTTAATTAACTTTCTTACCGATTGTAGGCTGCATTTGCTCCAACATAATGTATATACTATTAAAAGAGGATAATGTCACTAAAACTTAGCGGGTATTTTGTTTCAATGATTCCTCATAATGTCTCAAGTGCTTTTTAATTTCACTTTCCACTGCAGCAATAATACCTCCATCATTAACCATGTTGCCTAGGATACGAACCTTGCCTCCCACAATAATCATTAACAACATTCCAATCCGAACAGTGTGACTTTAATTTCGTAGGCATACTTGGTGAAACTTTTATATTTGTTGTTCATGGTGTGGTCACCCTTATAGACAAGAGCCCTATTTTTCAAGACGGCTATGTAGATGCATTTATAGGCAAACAAGCATTTATATCTGTAATAAGCTCTGACCTCTGATCAAGGTCAAGGTCTTTCAATGTTTGATTGCAACTCTGTTGACGATTTCATGTGGGCCTACATGATGTACATTATGCGGGTGATCCACCGACTTTACGACGAGTTTACGATCAGTTTGCGATTAGTTCACGACGAGTTTGCAACTAGTTTACGACGAAAAATCATAGCCGGTGGATCAGCGTTCACGATTCGTTCACGACGAGTTTGCGACTCATTCATGACTGAATTCTGCTGACGACTAGTTTGCGACGAGTTTACGACGAGATCAAACATGTTTGGTTTGGTTCGGTGGATCAGCTTCAACGTCACATCATTTCTTTACGATCAGTTTGCGACGAGTTTACGACGAGTTTGCGATTTGTTGAAGACTGCCGTCGTGAACTAGTTGCAAACTGATCGTGAACTCGTCGTAAAGTCAGTGGATCACCCGCATTAGTGAGAGTGCTACGTCACTTAAGTTCAGATTCTTTGTACCGTATTTGTACAGAAGTGTCACAGTGATGATGTTAAGATTTTGTATCACGCACAGTTTCAACGACATTTGGTTACGTAACCATGGTAACTTGTCAAAGCAGCAGACAGCCTCTAGGGGGCGCCACTATGGCCTGGGGCAGAAAGCCCTTCACCACTACTAGGGGAGGGGGAGGGGCAGGCAGCCCCTGGCCACTATGGGGAGGGGTGGGGGGATTGAAGCAACATTTTCAGATGTCTCCTTTGGTAAAGAGCAACTAAAATGTAGAATGCGAGGTTGACCACAGGTACTCAAGTCACTGATGGTAATTTTTCTATGTTGGTCCGTACAACAGGGATATAACGTCATCCGAATGGTTTCTACAGTCAAAACACTACAGCAGACAATTTTGTACATTGGTACTCGCATATTGATGTTGATTTTGTAAACATTATGTCTTCACATTGTAATTTCACGGCTGCTTCAGTGGGCACCTTGATGAATATGCAAATTGTGTCATTCAGTAATCGTGAAAAATTCACCGGGTTATTTTGAACGAACGTTCTGTACAGGCACATCAATCTTTTGTATAATGTGGGCCGAGACATTACTGCGTAATCTGGAAAATTAACAGGTATCTAGCAACACTTTTTCTTGAGATATAAATCCGTTGGCGAAAGAAAATTGTAATTCACTTCATTTATATATAAGTGAAGAGGATGATGAGAGACGACAAAGACTTTATTTATTTGACAAACTTTAGGTTTAGAATCAACACGCTTCCCTCGTACATTTTGCGTTTATTCTCCAGACGTGTTTTGATCATTTACGGTATTGGAACTCTTCAGCGGGAATCCACGTACATAGTTAGGTCTGTTCTTTTCCTTAGTGTCCCATTGTTTTTTGGTCACATGTATCTTTCAATGTTGGTAATTGTATCACTCGAGTGTGAAAAACTAGTCATAAGGAAGTGATATCCTGACACCGCGAACGGTGGAAAGAAATTTTGCTTCGTTTGTATCCTGGTAGCTGTAGTATGGTGAAGGCTTGTAACATAGGCCTATTGGTATGATATGATACGGAGGCAGATGTCCAGTTATGGTTGGGTGAATTTTATTTGTTGTAGAAACTATGTTGAGGCTGGCTCACCAATGACATGCTGAATAAGTTTTTGTGTAACAGTTAGACATTTCCCTGGCTTCGGGAGAGTGTACAGGTCATTTTGTGATCAGAAGAAGGCGGAAGACTAAATCTATTGACAAGGCTTTATGTAAAACTACCTACAACTTATGAACTCGGAACTATTCTCTCTCATACAATCAAATCATCGGGTTTTCTCAGAAAATGATCATTTCTAAACTGGTTCCATCCCATACATTTTTAAACAAATCATTTTATATCACAAAAAGTCTCAAATTTGAGTGAAGAATTCACGTAGTTTTATACCCGGACTGTGTATATACTGTACAGGTTGTCAAGGTATGTGGTTAGTGGTGTTAAAAAGGGGCTGAGGGTTTTATTGAAGGCACTGTATCATTAATGTTTATCTGGAGTCATTTTCGAGTAGGGTCTGCTACAGCCTGCATCCCAGAGTTCCACTTCCACGTTTTTGTAGCAGCTTTTATTATTCTGTTTGTAAATAGAAATGACATGACACGTCGAAATGATGGCGCACATGAATAAAAAATTGAAGTTTTTTTTTCTCAATTGAACACAACGAGCTCGTACTAATATAAACACAGAGGTATTTAGATTTGTTTGTGTCAGAATGCTCAGCAAAATACTATTTTAAGAAGTTTTTAAAACAGAGTAAGAGATTGTACTGTATGAGATGATACTATGATATCTCTCACTGCCTGTAGGTGGCAGCAGCTGCTGTCATTGACAACAATGATGAGCTTCTTCTATAGGCCACACACTGGAAAGCTCACGAGGAGCTGCCAGGCATGAGTGATATGATAGCATTCAGCACGTCTCCATGACATGTCCTTGAACGGAGATTTTCGCTTTGGATTGTATAACGACCTTGGGCAAGGTCGACAACAGGCACTAGCCAATCACAGCACTTGTTGCATGACGTCACAGACGGTTTTGCCCATCAGTAGCTCATACTGTCATGTCTCACTGTAACGATAATGTTAGTGTTTGATTTAAATCTTTCTCATAATGTTGCAAGGTCGATTCTAACCCTTGCCTCTCCCTCCAAACAAGAGCTTCAGGTTTTCAAATTGTAATTTATATTTCAAAGATAACGATGGGGTAATTAAACAGTAACAGGTTAGGTAATTAAGCAATTACAGTTAAGTAATTAAACGATTAAGAAAAGCGATTAGGTAATTAAGCGATAAGTACGATAATCTTCCAACATGTAATTGTTAATTTCATATGCAATTTCATATGTGAACTTGTCTGATGTTGGCCTGAAATAAGACATGTCAACCTTTCCTGAGGTGGAGTGATTCATACATTTGTCCAGCGCTGTCGATATTTTCCAGTCTAGGCCTACGTACATATTGCTGTCAGTCAGTTCAGTGCAATCATTCAAATGACTGGGCAAAAGTGCAATGATTTTATCTCGCATTACTGCATTGAACCATTCAGCACCAGCGGCAAAAAGAATGAAAGATAATTTATAGGCTTTGCTCTGGCGGAGATTTCAAATGAGCAATGTTCCTCAGGGGCGGATCCAGAATCACGGGAAAGAGGGGGCACAGCCGGCGCACATTATGGAAAACCTCGGTCAAATTTTAACACCTTTTCAAAATTCCGAAATTTCCCGGTCAATTTTAAAGATTTTCCACAAAATAGAGGGGGCACGGGCCGGGTTTGCCCCCCCCCCTTGGATCCGCGCCTGTTCCTGAAGACTTGCCTGCACCAGAAAACTTCTTTATCTCTTTGCCTACCACGATATCTAATGAGTTCAATGCAGTCAGGTTTCCGTGTTGTATTCTGTTTTCAAACTCCCTATCAACAACAATTTGGTGTAGAAGGAAAAAAGGTCACATGTTTATTTTGTTGTTGTAGAGGTTTTATTATGGAAATGTAAAGTTTTATTCTGTAGGTTGTACTGCGAACACGTGAATCTTGACTTGTTACAAATGTAGGAAACTGTAACAATCACTGATGCCAAACAACATCTGTAATAATATGTAAGAGGAAACAAGACTCCCTGAATTGGTATCTGTGTGAATGAAAGTTGTAGTGTGCTTAGGGAATGATCCATGTAAAGTCAGTGCAAATCTAACTAATTTGCAGTTGTAACAGTTGCACTGATGTAATTTGCAGTTGTAACAGTTGCACTGACAATAGGGAGGTTTCGCAAGTGCCCGGTTAGGCCATACGCCGACGTTTATCTATTGTTTGGGTATTCCCACACAATAGATAAACGTCGTCGTAGGGCCTAACCGAGCGCTTGCGAAACCTCCCTATGGATGCCCCAAACCTTTACAGCTCACGGGTTCGATTCCCACTCATACGAATTCTCAAGTGAAAAAGAAGACAATTTTCTTACAGTGGATGCATCTCCCATCTACGGGGGGCTCTGGTTTCCTCCTACATAGCGTCAGAATCTGATAATTTATCAGTGCTGCCCTCTGGTTGTTATAGATTCCTCTACATGCACACAACTGATGTGTAAACACTGCCATGGCTGTCCCAATCAATGAGAGCACGCCTCATGGCCGCCACTAGGCCGCTGTAGCAATAGACTGGGGTCTCACAAATCATACGTTGTTTGAATGTTTCACTATTTATTTCAATGTGCTTATTTGGTTGAGAGAGAGTATTTATATTGAAGAATCACAAGCTAGAATGTAATGAAGGACCCTATGAATGTCATATTTATTGTCAAACCTCAATAAATGTTACTTTTCAAAAAGAAGAGTCCTTGGATAATTTTCATGCAAGTTGGGAGGGCCCGGTGTAAAGTTACCAATAGGTCCTTACTGCCATCTATTGAGTACGTGGTGAACTAACTCACTGAATGATTGTGGAGGCAATGTTCCAAATGTGAGTTTTCAAATGAAAAGGAAGCCCTAGCTTTACCCCCGGGGCTTTACCACCCTAGCAAGCTTGATTGAATTCTGTGCAGTTATGGCGAAAATACCCCAAGCATACCACAGAACAATGATGTTGCTATTGTTCCCACAGTGATACTAGCTACCGGATGCTATCAGGGTGTAGCATAGCCCTAGCTTTACCACCCTCATCAACCTTTGATGCTGCAAATCAGGTCAATATCCCGATCGCTCGAAGTCAAACGGTCACGAATTTTCTTAAAATCCGACATAAAATGCGTATCAAAACATGCAGTTTAGGCTTCCTCTTGCATGTTCCATCCATCCATGTTGAATTACATGTATTCTGCGAACATTTCTCTCTGTGATGAATGAAAAAACGTCAAATTTCACTATGTCCAAATTGACTGTCTGGTCCAGTTAATATATGAAAAATACACCCTCAAGCCCTCCAAAAATTGCTACAAATGGTTTGTCACTTGATCTACGGTGGCAATCTCCAACGCAGAGGTCAGACGGTTTCACCTTACAATCTCCAACGCAGAGGTCAGACGGTTTCACCTTACTGACAAGTGGAGCAAACCGAAAACGCGGAACGCCGTAACACTGGGCTAGCGAGTTTGCTACGGTGGCTGATAAAGGCCATCATATTTTTATTTTTCGTAAGATCATATTTTTATTTTTCGTAAGTCGGGCGCCCGACTTATATCTCAGGCGCCCGACTTACTAACTCGGGCGCCCGACTTATATATGAAAGAAAATATATGATGCCTCTCGTAAGTCGGGCGCCCGAGTTAGTAAGTCAGGCGCCCGAGTTATAAGTCGGGCGCCCGAGTTATAAGTCAGGCGCCCGACTTATAAGTCGGGCGCCTGACTTACTAACTCGGGCGCCCGAGTTATGAAATAAATAAATTATGCCGCCTTTCGTAAGTCGGGCGCCTCAGTTATAAGTCGGGCGCCCGACTTATAACTCGGGCGCCTGACTTATAACTCGGGCGCCTGAGTTAGTAAGTCGGGCGCCCGAGTTACGAAAAATAAAAATATGATGGCCTTTATCAGCCACCGAATGATTCTGTTGCATTAGGTGTACTTTCTGACATACTAAAAGCTAACCGAAATCTGGGCCCGGTTGCACCAAACTTGTCTTACGTCCTTATCCTAAGATAAGGAATTTGCGACAACCCCAAGACATGTCGTAACTGCGGTTGCACCAAAAAACTCGTAGGCTTGTCCCAAATGCATATCTTACGACATGTCGTAGGACATGCACTATGGGATTATGCACAGCAAGTGCAGGGTCAGCTGTCGAAAGAATCATTGGACTGAGTATGGAAGCAGGCGGGATTGGCTCAATCACCTGAAACTGCAGCCTGTTTTGAAAGGTTTACCAGCAATACCGGTGACAGCCATGTGTACACAACTTCGCCAGACATTTGCCTGTCGATGATGGGGATGGGGAGCTGATAGAAGCGGATGGGGAGCTGATGGAAGAGCAGCCGGAGGGAAACATGCTGGATGTTGACATGCTGAATGCTGATGTTGATAGGCATGAAAGGATTGCCAGGAGGAACCAAACTGTGGAGATGCTCAGAGCATACTTACACTGAATGATTTTTGGTATTAAAACATGCCGGAAAGTATTGTTCCAAAGAATNGCCACCCTTACTGCTTATGGTGCCATTATACTTTTTTTACCACTTATGCCATCCTCTGACCACATGCACCCTGTGCGTGTGCTCGCCATGGGCATCATGCTAGTAAGAAATTAAATTTTACTAATACGTCACTATGATTGTGTGCTATAAGACTGGGCAAAAACATAGACGGCAAACCGCAATGCGGTATTTTTAAAGTCGACTGACCCTGCTGAATGGTCAGCAGACAGCGTTTGGTCAGTCAACTTTAAAAACACCCTCGCCGCATTGAGATTTGCCGTCCATGTGCGCCCAGCCTTACTATCTAAGTCACCTCCCCACTAGACGTATCTTTTTGCCTTAACTCTGTGTCGTAAGATACACTGGTGCAACAGTTTCAGTGTATTTTACTTCTGTTGCACCAAACTTGTCTTAAGTCCAAATGCGTAGGACAGGAAAGTTGGGACATGTCCTAAGACATCGATGGTGCAACCCATTTTTGTTCTTAACGTTAAGACAGCACGTAAGACCTTTGGTGCAACCGGGCCCTGGTAACACAACCTACCCCTAGGTTTGTCAACCTGGGCAATCCAATGAGCTAATCATTTTCAACATCCGATGCCTCCATCATGATGTAATCAACATATCAGACTTGATATTTTGTCTGTCACGCTTTTATCTGATGTCATAACTCAGCTCCTTTAACACCTAGAGCAACAGAAACAGGTTCTACCCTTAGGTTTTCATACCCAAGGAATCGAATGGACTGATTACTTTTGATCTGAGATGTTGGGGTCATGGTGATATCGATATCACAAATTTGATATTTTCAGATAACTTGCCATATTGTCAACTGAACAACATGAAACAAGTCTTAGTTCATGCCTGCTTATCAACGGACTGGACTGTGTTAAAATTCTCAGCCTCACGTGTCCGGGTGATTAAAATATCATGAGATTTTGATATATCAAACTTGATAATTTGAAATATCTCTGCCTGTGGCAGAGATAGAGGCATGATATCACCCATACTTAGGTTATTGATGATGCCCATTTCGATTATGCAACGACCTTGATGATCAGAGGTCGAGGTCAAGGTCAAACGTGGTAATTTTAAATATCTGTGCCTGTGGTAGAGGTAGAGGCATGATGATATCACCCATACTTAGGTCATTGATGATGCCCATTTCGATTATGCAACGAGCTCGATGATCAGAGGTCAAGGTCAAGGTCAAACTTGATAATTTGAAATATCTCTGCCTGTGGTCTCTGCCTGTGGTAGAGGCATGATGTACCTTTGTTACCTAGTACCTTTTTACCAAGTACCTCTATTACCTGGTACCTTTTCACCGGTACCTTTTTTACCGTACCTTTTTATCTGACCTCTATCAACGTGCCTTGATCTCTATCAATGTACCATTCATCTACCGGTAAAAGCACCTGTACATCGGGAACCATTCGACATTTACAATGTCATCTTGTTTTTAATTTGGGTGACTTTGATCGTGTTTTTGTGGACACTTCTCGAGGATCGAGCTCGCAAAGTTCAGCGCGGATTTCGCTGATCAACTTCACTCGATCTCCACCGAAAGAATATCATCAACATATTCTTCAAACTTTTACGATTTATTGTAAGATTATGATATGAAGTGTTGAAAGTAGTCACTTTCGATAAAAGTGACTTTTGACCGAGGCCTTTGAGGCCAAGTTTCGTGAGGGTCATAGACTGGGAAATTTGGTTCCAAAACTTGCCGCTAGATGGACCTGCTGATGGCAGCCTGTGGATCAGCTGATTCACTGCTGATGGCCAGCACTACAATGAAATTTCAATTTTTCTCCTCCAAATTCACCATGACAGTTGTAAAAAACTGTATCTCAGATGAAGTATGGATTGATATTCCTTTAAAAAGTTCTGACACCGGGGCATGACAATGTTCAACAAAGGAAATGGCCACAGATCCAACATGCTCTATGCTGTGATAATGACATGATTGTGTCTTCTCTCAGTGAGCCAGATCTGCTGATATCATGATACTTTCGCCAATTCTAATTTCTCCCTTCTGCTGTATGTTAGCTTGTAATAAACGCAAGAATAATAAAACAGGAATTGATGTATGTTTATTTACTGTTTGTCTTTCATGCCTTTCCTTGAATGCCGATTTCATGAATGATCAAGAACTTACTGGTACCGGTAGGGCCTACCTTGGAGGAATCTTTCCTCCAAGCTGAAGTGCATCTTTGCACCTGCCTACTGATGACAACACCATGGAAAAATGCTGTAGTAGGCTAGATACAACTTTCCATACCGTACCTTTATGAAAGTGATGAAATATCTTTCAACCACTGACAGTCAGTTTGCGACCATTTCGTTGCATCTTCGGCTCTGGCCTGTTTCTCTCACCCACAGACATTTTAGAAACAGACCAGCATGAGGTCGTGGCCCATTTAGTTGCCTCCAGAATGAGTGCCTTGTCACCAGTTTTGGTTGCAAATTTTGGGAGCTAGGCGCATTTTTGTAGAGTAGCCTATAGGCCTACATCAGAAATTCATGTTACGATTTTACACTTTTCAACTTTATCCCGGCCCCAAAGGGTTAAGACACGTGGCTGACCACCACTGAATCTGCACACGGAGCTGGAGCGTCATGTTCATGATACCGTACCGGTGCGCGGTACGGCGGGCCCAGGGTTCTTAATACATGTAATAGAAAGAACCCTTGAGATGTTCTCAGGATGCACTGCTAGAGTGAGTTAGTGCAGTCAGTGGTAGGCCTTGGTGTGTCAGGAATCGAAATGAGATGATCAGGGTTTCATGGCGCTCGCTCCCTTGGCCTTCATCACTGATAGGCCTACCAGTTTGAATGATAGGCCTATGACAGCCAAGAAATTATGATCCCACGTTACGCACACCGGGGGGGGGGGGGTAGGCCTAATCCGTGTGACTGGCGGCTCAATCTCACATAGGCCTAGGCCTAAACCGGAGAGTGATGTATTAAAAAAACATGTTTCACCTGCTAGGAACGCAGCCAAGGGCGTCATCCCTATTATGTTCAACTCCGTTCCTTGTAGGCCCAACACTTTGCGTGGAGAGATGGCCCCTCAAAATTTGTAGTAGCAGTTAGTCATGGGAGGCCTAAGTAATTTCGACACCGCCCCCTGCGGCACACGACGTCACTTGCGCACGTGCAGGCGGCGTCATTGCGTATTCCGTCTATCATGTCTGTGCATCACACACATGGCATGCATGGTGCATGATGTCTGTCATGACGGATGATGTGTCATGCATCGCATTGTATCGCAATGTATCGTGGCCGTCATGGCCGTCGGGAGCTGTCGATTTTTGCCATCAAAATGTAGGTTAGGCCCCTGAAATGCTCTTTCAGTCAGGGGCGAATCCAGAATCATGGGAAAGAGGGGGGACAGCCAGCGCACAGCAGCGTGGAAAACCTCGGGCTCGGTCAAATTTTTAACATCTTTTTTTCAAAATTTCGAAATTTCCTGATCAAACTTTCTTTAGGCCTAGGCTAGCCTATTAGGCCCTAGGCCTAGGCCTATAAACATGATAAAAAGCACACCTGCATGGTGCAGCAGTGCAGAGCGACTTGTTTTGATTCACTGAATGAGATGCCTGACGGAGGTGTGGCCAATCGGAACTGGAATGAAAGTCATGAAGTAGGCCTAGGCCTAGCCTACCGGCAAGCCTTGCCCTACCGGTAGGCCTATCTCTGCCAGTGTTTCTGTGGGTGAGTGTTCATGAATCATGGTGTAGGCCTCCTATCCCCTTAGCATGCTTAGGCTATCATGCTTATGTTTGGGAAACGCACGCAGATAGATCTGTGTGTCCTCTAGGCCTAGGCCTAGCCTAGGCCTATCAATCATAGGCCTGTCTTTTGTCAGTTAGGCTAGGCCAGGCCCCTACACTGGGCGAAAAAAGCCCTGTCCGGATCAGTGTGACACCCCAATCCGCGCCCGTGTCTACACCCCAATACGCATCTGAGTGATACCTCTACCCTGATCCGGGTGGGTAGGTCTTTCCGCACCGTGTTGGCCTGCTGCCCTGTGTATAACGCCTCGTCTTGCCAATTGGTCAATTATCCCGTCTTGGGTGAGGCCTAAACTGGATTATGACACCTGAGACAATGGTATGTTTGCATAGTCTCGAATAGGTGAATATGGCTAAAGCTCACAGAGAGTGTAAATATTCCTTCTACCATTCAACCTCTAGATTGACTATGAAGTGTGTGTATACATGTAAATGTAAATGTCTTCATGGGTGAATTTAAAATAACCACACTGAGCAGATAAGGACATTAAAATACA
>NMRB01001186.1:3293-59549 GCA_002633025.1 Notospermus geniculatus
CCCCTTTAATAATCCCCATCAAAGCACCATTGTGAGATGAAATCAGTCGAACTTAAAACTGAGTCAAATTACAATTTTCCATTAATCTTTGCTAAGCTTTCTTGAATAGACATATAATCATTCACATGAGGTTGTTTTGAAGAGGATGATGGTCAAATATCAGGGTCATACGAAGGTGAAAGATTGTGGGCTACCTTAGAATACCTGGATTTAAAGAATACACGAACCAAACCAATACTCCATAAATTGCAATCCGACTCCTGTTTCTTCGAGATAGCTGATTGGTGAAGGAAGCAGTATCAACTCCTGCCACCTATAAAACCAGTTTTGGAACAAGGGAACCTCTCTATTACGGACACCTTACAAAACGGTAACTTTGAAAACCATGCAAACCATTGCATCTTTCCTGCGACTTTCTAGGGGTACCTACACACCAAATATGACGACTCTAGGCTCGATAATTCTCACAACCATAGATGGCAGGAGTGGAGAAAAGGGCAACGGGCAGCTGATTGCACCCCAAACCTGTTGTGATCGACTTCTATGAACCTCGTATTTGCACCTGTCGCGACAGTTACGGAGACCCCAGGGCATCTAGCATCACCCGCAGTAGGCAACCAGACACCAGTGCATAACCCCCTAAAAAGCTCTCGAGGCAGTGTTGCTAGAAATTGCCCAAGGCTCTCTCAATGTCTCGAAAAGAATATAATACGGGCAATAGGAAATTAGTAAGTAATTTATATCGGTGAAATTGCAAACAAAACACATTTTTTCTTCAGAATTAATGAATGGAGAACTGATTTATTCGTGGAATTGAGATTCTGTGGCAAGTTTTTTCAAACATGATTTTCTTGCCTGGTCTCAGTCGCCTGCAGCAGATACCTGAGAATGGGGAGATAATATGGTAATAACATAGAATCCATACCTTTTTCATATCCACTACTGGGCATCAAATTCTGCCTTGCAAAACATGAAGTAATGCTCTGGTGGGGACCAGTAATCACATTGTGCCGAGTACCTTTCAAATGCAGTGCCAAAACAGACAACTGTGCATCAGAAACAACCTTAAAAGTTTTTCCAGTGCCTTGTTTTCTTTTCCCAGAACCTTACTGCCCCAGTGATGCCGGGAACAATTGCACAAACAATTTGTGTCCTGTATGACCGATCGCAGAAAAATGGAACTGATGTCAACCAATTTCTCTTGCCAGTGTAATGATAGTCATCAACACAGCATGATGAGGGGTCGGGTGTCTTATGAGGCCCTTCAGGTGATATAGGTTTATCTGGGTCACAGAAGGTTCCCTGCAAGGTTACAAGGACAGGATGATCCTTGGCTGCTCGCTTGGACCAGTTTTTTGGTGTGCATTCGATCCACACTCATTGCAGGTTGATCTGGATGACACAAAAATGTTCCTTGACTAGCAGGGATTACTAGCACAGCATGATCCTTTTGGCCGTGCTAAGCCTGGACTAGTTTTATGAGCAAAATTCACACTTATTTTTGACATACGTTTCAGACAATGGTGGACTCGGCTCGTTATCTTTGGCCAATCAAACGAGAGAGAATCATAATGGTTACTTTCACGAATGGTAGCATGCAATGAAGACAACATATTGGCATAATCATCCACGTTGCCTCCGGGAGTCTTGGTCTACCGGAGTTCAGCCCTGCCCTCGGGTACTATCAACGCAATCTACACTGTCTTATCAAAAATCGAATTGTCTGAATGCAGAGGTAACTTCACTGCAATTAGTACTTATTTTAGTTTGCAGGTAATTACAAGAACGATGTAGTTGATGACAGAGGGAGGAAGGGAGAAGTTTTGGACATCACATGGGCCATCATTTCAATGAACAACTGACCTTTCCTCATATCTGAAGGCACGCCAACTGCCGAACCCTGTGGTCTGCACAAACAAAACCGAAACTGTACATTCATTGATTCTAACAAGACATCCATCCCCACTTCATTAATTGCTACAGTTTTTTCTTGCATCGATCAGTAGTCATCCTCGACAATTAGACAAATTTTTCCATCACCCGAGGGCTAAGACCCTTCACCATTCCTAAACGTCACTGCCTCACATGAAAGATGATCGGGCAAATCCATGCCAGCGATATCATGCCCGAGGCAAATGTATCGTCAGGTCCTTTATTGGTGAATAGCTAGGCAGCTACTGAAAGGTGATTGGTCGTTCTGTCTTGTTTACTGCCTCCAAGCTGTGGGAGTTAACCCTTGAGCTTGAAGACAATTGGGACCCTTTGGAAAATCGAATTGTTCTACCAGTGAGTTCTGATGCTGAATCACGAACAACATATCGAGGGCATCCTCTGTAGGGCCTAAGATCATTTAGGCCGGCAGCAAAAAAGAAACCAAGACGAAAGACAATCTGATGCCATCCTCCTATAGTGCACGGCTTTGGTCTCGTTCCTCCTCATACACCCGCTGGAGTGGAGCGAGGTAAAAACCCCTGCTTTCTTTGGGAGGATGATCTGAGACATGGTTCAGGAGAATTCACAGCAAACTTGCACAAGCTGCTGTGATCTTTCAACCAAATGAACAGGATGGTTGGTGGAGCGTGGTGTTCATGTGACGAAGCTGGCAGTACCACCCTCAGGTTTGCACCTCAGGCTCAAGAGTCTGAGGTATTGTCAGATACTGCGATGGACGCTTTGCACATGGTAAAACCTAGCCACAAGGGACAAAGAACAAGGCATGATGAGGTAATGAAGGAAAGGAAACCATTATTCTTGTGTATTCAGTGAAATGGACAGCAATAAGAAATGGAATTGAGGTAATGGTGGTGTATTCCTGGAGGGAACGCTAGAACGGAATGTTCCAGCTGCTCAGTGTGAACCTTAAATGCAGTAGAAAAACTGCACATTGGCAAATAGCACAAACAAAATTGGTTCCATCATGGAAGGACATACGCACAACCAAAGTGTTCATCACAAGACATCAACTCTGACAATGACATTAAGATTCCAAACACACCCAGACCTTTCCTCTAGTCAATTATGCAAAAAGAGGGTTATTACCTCTAATAACCCACAACGTCCCGCCTTTGAAATGGCGTGAATTTTTTATCAACATGGAAACGTCTACCCCGAGGGGAACATGCTTGACATACGATCTGTAACGTCACAGACTCCCTGCCAAAACCAATCATGCGTCTTTGGGCCCAGAAAGAAGTTCATAGAAATCTTCTCATGGTTTGTAAAGTCCACTAAATGAGGTGAAAATGGCCCGTGTCTGCTCCAATCAGTGTTTCAGGCAAATGAAACTGTGACGTAATGGCCACATGAGGAGGACAATCATTCAGGAATCAAAGTGGAGCTGACAACTACCACTAAACTTTAATACAGGTTAATTGCTATCAGTTCTCATCCTTTTATCAGGTGGACGAGGGCACCAGGACAAATGTTTGAACCATCAATAGCAATTAATCCACTCGTCAAACGTTCAGAGGGAATAATTAAGAGTTTTCTAATAAACTTTATTGTACCTTTTGTAACAGCCACGGATCCAGAGGGGGGCGGAAGGGACGTACGCCCCCCCCCTATTTTCAGCAGAGCAATGATTTTTTTTAGCAAGAAAAATTCAATCACATAAAAAATTCGAGTATTTTGCTCTCAGATGCCAGGAAAATGCATCTAAAAGCACTTAAATTGTCGAATTTTTCTGGGGGAGGACCCCCAGACCCCCCGTTCCAGCTTCCCGCTTTCGTTGTCCGCCGCCTCCATCGAGCTACGCCCCCCCTTTCTGTCAACCCTGGATCCGTGCCTGAGTAATGCTGAACATGCACGACATCCTGAGTTAGTGTCTGTGACATCTTGAGTAGTTTAAGGTTGGTGTGCCGTAGGAGCCATCAGGGCCAAAAAAAAAGTCAACAACAAATCTCTGATTATGTCACAAGAAGTTGCATTGAAACTCCAACAAAAAATCTGGCACAGAAAGCCTGCATATAAATGAACTATACTCAATCTCGTTCACAAAATTTGCTGTAAGAACTTACAGCACTTAAAGTTCGAGTGTGAATTTTCATAAAGACTTTTTTAGCCTAAGAATCTGCATACCATCACATCTCGGGGTTAGAAGACTAAACACGTCAGAAGAAGTAATCCTCGCAGCAGACTCTTCAAAACCAACCTCAGAATTTTTTCGCAGAATAATCTTCCTTGGAGTGTTTTAAATCACTGTTTTGAGGAAAACCTTTTATTCTGGCTCTCAATTTTCGCTGATTTTTTGCCAACATGCGTTGAGGAATTTACTTCAAGTCATCTTGTATTTAGTTCAACGACTTTTTCGTCGAGCTGCAGTTTTCATGCAGATTGATTACATAACCCTGGGTGGAAAACCCTATTTGTTAGAAAGAAAGATTTTTATGTTTTAAGGTCAACACGATGCAAATCACATGGATGAACTTTGGAGGAAATTGGTTTCAAATAACCTGAGTAGTTTTGGCTGATGTGAATATACTTCCGTCTTCAGGTGTCTTTCAAAATGATTGGTTTACAGAGAAAACATTATAGAAACGTTTGATAACCACACAGATAAGGAGAAAGATGCTGGGGCCCTTGTTTCATCAAATCTCAGATATTCAAATGTATCAATTCCTTCTAAACGCAGCATCCTCTACAAGTAAGTGACGATCATTTCCAAGATCTCCGATTCCAAGGTCCCTTCCCCGGCAGCGATTCCATCGGTACCTGCCATTGACATTGGCAACTTTACCCAGGGGGTCTCGTACCAAAGACATCCCCTGACATCCTCTCAGTAATGACAAAGAAGGGATCCACCAATCAATATCAGTCAGATACAAAGTCCTCCACAAAACACCAACAAAAGGTTGCTACCTATTGACGGTCACATTATCCCCGGAATCATCACGATACCAGCCATCAATATCGGCGCAGAAGTCAGCGAAATCCCTCTACCCTCGGGCAATCCCCCCTCAATCTTGTTAGACTCCAAATCAACAACTCTGGGGCCTTTGTCCAAGCAATTCTGCTTGACGGAGCAGAAATGTTACCTTTTATCCATAGGTATCAACATGTTGTTCGCGTGCGCTCAGATATTTGATACCCTCCCCAAGTAAGACTTGAGATTTGGAATTCAAAGGTGTCATTGAATTTATCTTCTTCTCAGCATTCTGTCATTCAGCAGATCAAACAACACTACCGGTATTTCAGGAGAAAATACCCAATACTGTGTTTTAGGCCAACATTTTGCCCACACACCATCCTTCCATATTAAAGGAACTCTTCATCCAACAGAACCAGGCACCATCAGTAACACATCAAAATTCACCATCCAAGTCTGAAGTTACATTCGTACCCGTGACTGGAAACGTGAATTGTCAGGAAGACTTTGGTTTCTGATCAAGGGACTTCGTGTCTTTCAATCCAAACATTTTGTTGGCAGCGTTGACGGCTAACAAAACATCGATATGAGATGGGGCTGTAATGGCGGATGACAGAAAGTGAGCAACTCCAATTAAATGAAATGAGTAATGGGTGTAAGGGAATATTAGCAACAATCTGAAAGCTGATAAAACAGGTAGCAATAAATCGTTAATTCATTAGAAACGGCTGTCCACATTAAGAAACGCGATCGCATCTCGCCAAAGCCAAGATCTGATTTATCGTCAGATTCATCAATATTGTGAAAGGACGCCAAGCGAAGTTGAAAGAAATTGGCAAATGGCAGAGTGAGCAACTTTCCTTGGGAACCAATGAGATCGTAAGTCATTAAGGTGAAAATGTAAGCGAATCGTACGAGGGGAATTAATGCCACACCGAGGCTTTGTTGCATCGAATAATGTTACATCGGGAGTTAATGTCAGATTCTTTAATAGAGGAGGGTCAAAATGTCAGTGAGGGGCAAGACATTTGAATGAGAGTATTCATAGATGGGCTCTGGAATGACTACAAGGCAGCCTGTGGTTCGAAACAGCCAAGGACTGCCCCACGAGTAGTTGGAAGAGCCACAGAGGCACCCAGCTGATGCTGCCTGCCGTTGGCTCATCACTTGTGCCACAAGGACATTCATTTCAAGACCTCAAGGAGGCTGATG
Source organism: Notospermus geniculatus (assembly GCA_002633025.1). Classification (NCBI taxonomy): domain Eukaryota; kingdom Metazoa; phylum Nemertea; class Pilidiophora; order Heteronemertea; family Lineidae; genus Notospermus; species Notospermus geniculatus. Next base: position 9,370 of record NMRB01001186.1, read on the forward strand.
TATCACTGAAGAACGAACTGGAGGTAAGTTGGACTTTCGGGGATGGTTTGTCCATGGTTCATGGCAGTCAGAATCAGAAGTTTGAAGTACGTCTTTCAGCGATGGTATGTCTCGAGATCACACTGGTCAATAGATGCAGTTCTTCAACAATGAATCAATGAGAAGGATATGGCAGTGACGCAACATCTTTCTATCAACAGAATAGGAAACCATTTAACACATTCTACAGGAAGGGGAGGAGAACACCGGAATGCCTCCAGGCCAATATCATTCACCCAAGTCACAAAATCAAACAACTGTGGCAACGTAACGTCAAAGGCCACCAACTTCAAACAACTGCTTAATTAAACTTACACATTCTATAATGATTGATTACGAAGAACAAGTCATGTTTTAAATGAGAAAATGAAACATTTGTTCCAAGTGTCTGGGTGGTGGCGTTTCATCTCAATTTAGTCCACAGTGGGGAGTACAGCATGCATTGTCGTCCGGGGCGGGCAACTCTCACAGAAACTCATTCTCTCCATCCCGATATAATGCTGCATGTGAAATTGGTCTTTTGAAGTCTTGGTGCTTGTGTTACTCCATCATGAGGTTGTATTCTCCGTCAGATTAGATGCAAATGAATGGCTTCCTTTCACTGGTTGCGCTCTTTGTGGCAGCCAGATCGTGACTCGAACCAGACCTGTGTATGTATGCTTTCCACATCCTCTCAAAGGTACAGGAATCATGGGAAATGTCTTCAGTAATTACGTGGCAGGTGCCCTTCATACTAATGTACCGTAACCCCCTCTGGAGGAGGAAATTGAGGAGAAACAGGCAAAGAAATGACACGAGGAGGACCTGACAATAAGCCAGTTGGCAGAGTTCTCTACAAAGACTTCTGGCCACCACGATGCAGGGGAAACATGAACACCATCACAACTGAGGGTTCGGGTTCGATACCTGGTAGGACGAATTCCCTATGTGGTCACCAGGGGGACTCACCTCATAAGGACTGTTTCAGGGGTTTTAGTTCCCCTGAATTCCACTACAAGTGGATAGTTGACTTCCTGACCTTTCAAATTCTCTTTTCTCAGCAATAAACTGAAGTGGGACATTGGGGAAAGTCAACACTGGCAGCACAAAAAGGAGTTCCCAAATGTCAGACCCTTCCAGCACTCATGACATGACACACAAAACTAACGACTTGTAATTTTGACCCTTAACTGACACTTCAATGACATGATGTTTGACCATTTAGAATCTAGGGCTATATCAAGGGTTTGAAAAACCTACTAGAGTGGGCAGGGGCAAAACCTGTCCCCTCCATTGACCTCGCTCTTACACCAGTCATAAGTACAAGAGCTTTTATTGAACAGTAGCCACAGGGGTCATTCTTGAGGCTATACAAGTTGATGAGTCACACAACCTCATTGCCAGAAGGTTCACGCCAATGAAGCACAAAGATGCTAGGCAGTAAAACTTCAGAGGGTAAGACAAGCCTAACATGACTTTTAAGGAGTGCATCCATAAGGATGACCATGTAAGTAGTACATCCAGAAGGATGACCCTTGTGTCATTTATAGTTGAAATCAACAAGACATGACTTACTGCAATGGAGTTCCTTCCTCTTCAGCGATTTAATAGGCCGCTTAGCCAGACCTTTTGGAAATGCACACCTGGTGTTTTCGGAGATTCGGACGTTCGACTTGGCCCACTTGACAATCCACTGAAGATGACAGTCACACATCAGCAGGTTGGATTGGAAATCGCTGTGAAGAAAGACAAATGTATTTGACACCATGACAAGATTTCGAAGTGTTTGTCCAAATCGAGATGAAAATGGGGATCGCAACAGACAAATCTCAAATTGACGTAAACGAGAAAGATCTGCGCGCTTCCGCCGAAATCGCCAACACAACCTCGGTCTGAAACTGAATGATGTGACGCAAAGAACCCCACGACAGTGACTTCGACGCCGTCAGAGTCGACCATTGCTGAATCATGGATTGTGCGTCACGTCAGCTGGTTTCAGATTGAGGTTGTGGTTGCGATTTCCGCGGAAGTGCGCAGATCTGCTAATTCGAGAATTGTCTATACTTACAGTCTTTTGAGTGATGTCAGTGAATCAAAGGTTCCCTCTGCTATGGTTTTTAGCTGGTTCTTCGATAGTGACCTGAAAATAAAGGCACCGGGTCGTTCATTTCAGAGCAAAGGGAAGCGTATCAATACGAACAGGAATCTCTCGCTGAAGGTGGAGTGGGTATACGCTCTCTGCTTTTACGACTTATGATCACCAATCTTATTTGAAACCCACGTCACAGATCAAGACTAGATCATGGTTTTGAATACTGAAGTACTTACAACTTGGTGACCTTTGTTAGGCCTGTGAACATGCTCGCATTCACACTGCCAAGGTCATTCTCGGAGAGGTCACTGCAAAGAGAAAGAGAGTTTCCACTACATTTTCAATTTGCTTCACAACTAAATTCCCATCTCAAGTCCAGGGCCCATATTCATAAAACCCTTGCTAGGCTTAGTTGCCTGCTAAAGTGCCTAGTTTGTACAGGCCAATGAACACAAGTAGCAACCAACTAAGCTGGCAAGGTTTTATGAATATGGGCTCAGATCTTTCCATTAGCAGCATAATAGAAGTGAAATTTACTAATTTCCTGCATGGGGTCATGGACCGGAATTATCGTATCAAAACTTGCAAAATCGAACTGATTTCCTTGTATTCTTTTGATGGATATGATTCATAGGCACGATTTTGGTAAAAGCGAAGCCCAAGGCAATGTTGCCCACCCCCTTACGAACCTCAGGCCACCCCATTTGATCACATTTCCTCTACGACTAATACCAGCCGTAAAAAGCACAGAGAAAGTCTTTGAAGACGTCTACTGCAGAAAAAATCACCATAACTTTCGAATACTAGCTAGGGGGCGCTTATTAAAAACGATAAATTGGTGTTCAATACTTTGTGGGAGGTAGCTCGATGAACAAAAGTTGACGGAAAAAGTGAACGTGGAGGCCGTAGGGTAATCAGAATATCGTATCCAACGGCAATAATATCGTCTGCAGAAGAAAATTACATTTTAATTAAGTTATGAAACTTCATAAGGTCAGCCTAGGCGGAAATAATTTTAAGTCTTTCTACTTGCGTGAATTTTGATAATCAAGCTCTGATGTCGTTATATCGAGAAAGGGGGTTGAATGTGTCTTCGGCAGCATAATCATATTACTGCGCCATTACAAGCACCAAGATACAAAAGTGACATCAAGACTTGTAAACCAACACCCACCATACCCAATTCCTTCAACATCGAAACCCGTAATACTTGCTCTTCACAATTTTACTTCATTACATCAAAATAGGTGAATCAGATTTGCGTGAAGTCTGCCAGCAAAACCCGCCGTAATTCATATTCACAGCGGCGGTGAGACAACTTTGATGTCATATCGCTCTTCCACACGGCATTATTGCCAGCTGACAGCTATCTTTGATCTCGGAAATAGGATCTTGTTCGGTTCACCCTAACTTTTCAGATTTCCATAAATTTTGTATAAAATTCAGTATTTCTGACGAACAAACCTTAAGACTGGAATGAAGACCTATATTGAAACCAAGTATACATGTCCCTTCTGAATACGAACAGTTCCACGGATTTGGTGGGAATTCATGAATTCATTGGTAATTCATGATATTGCGTTACAATTCTCTGTCTACTTTGACTTTAAAATGCATTCCCATTGCATGTCTGCATGTATTGAACGACCATTACCAGGTGACAGCACGTATCACCTCGTACCGGTAGATCATTGATCCACGCTACCATTTGTGTCCACGCAAAGATATTCTTCACAGCATCATTGATGAGAAGTCGACGTTACATGTCATTATTGCGCTTTTTTACGCAGCTGCCAATGCCCACCGTGTGATATCACCACTTGGTGTGTTTCTCCTCATCATTAGCGATTGGGATCGATGTAAACAAACTGGCACCCACTGTCAGTAGGACCCCTCTATACTGGGGACACCAATGTTCACAGTGACTGGGATTGGGTATTTTTATTCATTTGGACCTCTAACTGTTGTACAAGGAAGACTTTCAATCATGAACAGCATCTGATGGTCGAAAGCGTGTCCTTTGGAGGTTCTTACTGTAAATATCCCAACAAGAAGGGCCAGTGAACACAGACTGCAGTGCCATTGGGCGACTGCCGTAGGTGACCACCGTCGCCCTATGCAGAAGGTATGTTCAGTTAGTTTGGCTATTCACAGACGGCGCCCTAATCGAAATCAGGGGATTCCCCGAGAACGGGGAACGGGAAACTTGGCAGTGTGGCGTACAACAATCTGGGAAACTTGGCAGTGAAAGGGTCAATGGGAATTGCTTGGCAAATCCCCCATCGATTACCTTTCTGGCTCAGAGTTACCTTCTAGAAAGCTGTACTGGCCAGAAAATAAGAGAAGGTATGTCCTTGAGATGAGATGAGATACCCAGGATGATAAAGTGTGGGATACCTGTACCTAGCACCCCATCCATCATTTGAGCCCACCTCCAAGTGACCTTTAAACTATAAACATGAGATTCTCCTCATGGTCAGATACTCTGCCCTTTGTTATTATCAATATCTATCTATCGGTGTCTATATAAGACAATGAGATGTATGATCTATAACTCTTGTCTGAAGTCATAATTGATGGATCAATTAGTTTAAACGGAAATGTTTTGCTGCCCACGACTCCGTACGTTTTGAACTGGTCAAGTTTGAACATCAGACAAGATATTATGGTAAACATTAAGTCCCTCGACTGGGCTTTGAAATGCAGATCAATGAATTGCCAATCAAATGATCCACTGATTGAACTATTGGATTTTTGTGATTTTATGAACTTTTATAGCGCAATATCAAGTGCAAAAGTGTTGGTGTGTCTGCTGTGTCAGGCAGACTTTCAGGAATGCATCACCTATGGAATGAAGTGCCTCCAAGACATCCCGAACTCGCATAAGGTCATTGACCATGTTGACCAGTCTCAGGTTCAAATACTAAAGATATTTCCTCCCCTACCAGTCGTAGAACCTACACCATTGTACAAGAGAGAACTGATATCCATTCAATAAATTATTACAATCATGTTTTCTCCCGTTTTTCATTAAAAGAACTGAATGACAGGTGTCAGTTTTGATTGGTCGGCTATGCAAAATTTGACAGGCTGGTCAATGCGCCAACTAGAGTTTGTATTGTCACAACGTGACGTCTATTAAAAGACTGACAGGTGGGTTATTTTTAACTCTCTTGTAATGCGTAATAATCCTTCGGTGGTCCAGTGGGGATTGTTGAGGATTCCCGACGCCAAGGTTTGATAGGTTGGCAATAGTGAAGTTGATAAGTCAATATGCTAGACCAACAGAGAGCTCACATCCTGTGATCGCTCAAATGGCAGAGTGTCAAAGAGCAGTATGTTTCATATGAATTAACCTTCAGGAATTGGGACAAATTTCACTGTAAATTGCTACTGCATCAAACTGCCCTATATCTAAAATCTATGATTGATACATTATTGACAATCAGCAGGCTTTCGTTGAAAGGTGGTAGGCCCACACTCAACTAGTGGTTTATGAGCCATACCCTCTGGCTGCAAATTATGAGGTGATCTTAGAGCTGGGCTGAATGGTGACATAGGGGTGGGAGCGCGGAAGAAACCTTGTTCACCTCTAGGCCTCGGCAGCTATCGTCAAGTTAGTCGCGTGCCTAGAGCAAATACTGCTGATGCAAAAACGAAAATTCTCACGAAAGATTTCATCAAACTGAGCAGTTAAATCGAAAAAACGCACAATAAATTTTACAAACTTCTTGTCTGAGTCAAATTGTTACAAGATTATTGATGAAGTGCCATCTAAACCTGTTTGGTGAGACATTCCTGGCGGCAAATCTCATTCAGAAGTGAGCAATGTTTGATCAGGAATAAAGATCTTGTCATCAGAACATGTAGATTTGACATCATGCGAAATGCAACTTGAGATTTTAATCTATGGAGCTCAGAGCTGGATTTTATAGCCATATTGAAGAACTCAAGTGCAGGCCTACGTGTCCATTTCATGATCTTGAAGGTGTTCTCAAAATGGAGGGTCTGTCTTGGATGTCCTTTGCTAGACCACGGCCTGATTTCCTGAAATAGCTGAACTTCTATGATCAGCAAATACCAAATGGACTGTCAGTGTGGTGCAGTGGAAACAATGGCACCTATTATCCCCGAGGTTGCAGGTTTGACTCAAGGTCAGACCCACTCTGCTTTTCCGAGCCTTATTCGCCAACAGTTTCCGAGATGAATGTATCACAAGACATGAATGGTATACGTTGATACTCACAGTCGCTCGAGACTATCAAGTCCCAGGAAGGCGCCCGCTTCGATCTCGGTTATCTTGTTCTTGCTCAGATCCCTGGAAAGATAAAGATATGACAAATCAATCACTAAGCCCATCAATATCCATCTGTCAAAAGGTCGGGAAACGTACAGCGTGGGGGAAGCCATGCTGTCACTACGGTGCCATGAACACAATGTTTGTATAATAGAAAGTTCCTCTCTATGGGGACACCTTTGGGACAGCCCGGCACTGTCCTTGATTGAGAAGTGTCCTCAATACACAGTGAAATGAGTGTTTAAACACGGGTGGTACAAAAACATTCCTAACTCGATAATTTCTCTCCCGTGATAAATTTTCCGATCATTATTCTGCATGGACGAGACTTGTCACTGTCGATTGGTCACAAAATCCATCTTCCTGAAAACCAAGACCAATGAACGGAAACATTCTGATCATTTGATCATCGATATTCGGCTTCACATTGGAAAAAACAAAATACCCATGGCCCAAAAGGTATGAAGCGTCATACTGTTCAGAAGCTCAGCAAATGAGGTTGGACTTCGACTTCCTATATCACATGAAAGTGCTCCTGACATGGCTGATTTTTCAAACTTTCGGCATAGTCAACTTTATAGAATATTTGTGCCAAATCCATAAAACGTCCGAGATACCAATCTTCGCACGTTTTTCAATCCAGAGGTGACACGTAATATAATATTACGAATCTTCCAGAAAAAATTACTCATTCAGCTGTGAAAAATATCAATATTTTTGCAGGCTCATAAATACCGGCAGCAATAATAGTCACTGAAGACACTGCCGTGAAAAAAATGAGGCAATATCTGTTATTTTTTGACAATATCTCGGTATCAAATTTGCGTAATACGGATGTGCCCGCAGGCCGACATTCGGTCGCATAATGAACAAATCGCAATCGGCATCTTCGCAAATCAATGTAACATTGAATGAACTTGGTGAATAAGAATGCTGGGGTATACCCCGAGTGTTATTATCCACAAAGCATAACTCTGCTCCCGGCAATGATTCCGCATTGAAAGAAAACCGGTACAGCCACGGTTCATCATTCGTTATGTCATCAATTTTGTCCAATGAATTGGAAAAAGCGTACAATAATAGTTTCCTGGATTATAAGCGCCCGAGGCTGTAGGATGAGCAGTACAATGAACAGGTGATCTCCTCAGAAAGCCGAAGTATTGGGTTACTTTGTATCAATATTTTCACCATTGCCATAGCCTTGGGCCATTTTCTGAAAGTTAGATTATAGAAGAAAAGTTGCCTTTAACACTCATTCAAGCAACATGAAGGCTCAACGAACTGTCGCATTCTTAAGAGAATCCTTGAGTTCAATTCAGACAAAATGGGAAGTAGCACCAACCCAGTTGTGATGAAAAATGTATGGTCAACTGGTCATGCAAATGTCAGCACTTCACTCCACACAGTCGTGGGTTTGTGGTCCCAGGAAAATCTAGCACCAGTTTGATGCCTGGTCATCAGGTCCACATCTCAAAAGAGGGGGGGGGGTCACCTGTACTAGCAGAGTACAGATTTTCTAGAGAACAAGGTTTCCTTCAACACTTCTTTTACATTATCTCTCTCTCGCAGTTATATTTGAAGTTCAGTACTTCATTCAACATTTTTATCTATGCAGCAACACGGCCTTGAAATTCTCATATTTCTAGGAGTTCATCCCATAACTGCCCAAAGCAATAACAATACAAAAATTTCAGTTCATTGCCATTGCCATCACATGACACAAGATCAAGATATAAAAAAACAACTTTTTTTCGCATTTACATCGATCAAGTTATGATGTTGATGTTAGTTATTGCTGTTCTGTACTGCAACTGACAAAAAAACACAACTTTTTTATTGGGGAAAATACATTGACTTTAGCTACCGGTATTTGTTTATTGAGTATCTTTAAAGGTATGTATATCAAATGTCTTAACCCTTTTTGGACCAGAATACCTGCCAGATTTCTATTTTTACCAGCAATGGTCCAAAACACATTAGATAACAACTAGACTTCCACATTGTCCAAGGGGAGACCACAGGGACTTGAAGCAAAAGTTGTGTGATTGTTTGATTGTAAATATGTTTATTATGATCAGAGAGAGTACTATTGGCACCCTCGACGGACAACACACGCCCCTAGGTATGCACCCCAAGAAAACTTGGGGTGCATACCTAGGGGCGTGTGTTGTCCGTCGAGGGTGCCAATAGTACTCTCTCTGATCATAATAAACATATTTACAATCAAACAATCACACAACTTTTGCTTCAAGTCCCTGTGGGGGAGACAGGACAAAAGCAGGGTCAGAGAAACACAATGTAATTGATAAGTCTGATGTCATTCGGCCAGTTTGCTATTCCAATGCATAAACTTAATCCCTATTACATGTCTAATTGATCATATTATATAATGGGTAATACACTTCTCTGGTAATGTTGGCATTGGGCTTCTGGTGACATTTTAAAAATTTCGTGACGTTCTAAGACCACTAACTGGTGGCGGCCTCTCATGGCAGTGAAGTCTCCCACTGAATGAGAAAGAATCGTTTCAACCATTTGGGGCTGAGTTTTCTGGCAAAGTTCAGGCGACCCTAAAGACACTCCTTCAAGTATTTATTTCAACCTCTGTCATCAGGACGCCTCCAATATTATATATGAATGAACTGATTCTTTCAGTCACAATGGTGTCTTTGATAGGGAGGTCCTGCTATGTAGTTATAATCACTGAAACTCCATCCCTCCTGTATACAAGGCAGCCAGCTTCAAATATTTCATGTGTATCAGGTACTTAGGAAAACGTACAGCATCTTCTTCAAGCTTGTGCCAAGAAATAAGACCCTGATCAGGAAGCTTTTAGAAAACATAAGCCTGCAACCCAATCCACCTTGTCCCACCTGTTATAACTGGAGGTTGCTGAACTGAAGTGTTCATTACAACATACAGCAAATTGTATTATAAGTTTTGATCCCACACCATGCAATGATGCATCCACACAGCATTCTGAGGTGTGGCTCAATGGGCACTCAGTTGCAGCACAGAAAGTTGAGGTAAATGACAGATAAATGGTCCCAGTGAATAGAAGTTTGTCTTCTTTTGTAGAGGAAAACCTATAATTGACTCCCACAAAGGTTGTCTCAGGCTACAGATTTGGAAATATACCCAGCAAATCTTAGGTTGGCTGCCAGCAAAAACAACTGCAATACCCTTCTCCTCACACAGCTGCAGTGGAACCCTCCATGTCCGTACATGAAGGGAAGTCTCCACAAGTACATCACCGCATAAATCATGCAAATTTAATGAAACAATTTGTTATCTCTCAGGATATGTACAACTTCACAACCCCAGGGACAAACTACTCCATCTCGACGGCTTAAATTGCCATCACACGGCAACCACAAATCCTGCGATTGATGACCAAGGGCAGCCAATCAAGTTACATGTGACATGCCCAGAATGAACACTGGTGGTATGTTCAGAGAGAGCACTGCTTCCTGAAGGGAGCTGAAGACTGAAGAGAACACGTAAGGTAAAGTGCTACAATTCTAGCCCCCGAGTGGAAAAATGGCCAGCATTGCAAAATGTATACTCCGGGGCTAAAATTGTACCGGGGCTAGAATTGTACCACTTTACCTTTGCCGGTACTGCCAACGTCATTGGCTCAAAGCGTGTCATACCCAATGCATGCAATGTGGTGGTATTGTTGGTGTTGGTGTTGGCGGTGGCAGTGTTCTCCATCAGGGCATTCTCCCGAGGTATCTGAATTAATTCAGGTCACCATTAGAGCACCTTCAAGGTCGTCTTCCAACTGATGCATTCTTATGATATGAGAAATGACTTTAGGGAAGATTAGCCACAATTTCAATGAAGAATCAACTCCAAGGGTACTATACATCCAGGCTACTATGTATAACAATTCAATCGAAGACAAAATCATCACTTTTGCAACCAGGTACATTGTACCACCAGGAATAAGGTAAATTCAACAGAAATCGTGGCCTGGATGTCTGCCATGCATGTTCTCCATCCCCACACCAGGGGATTCCGCTGTACAGCTGAGGGAATCTCTGGGATCAACCAATCTGTTGAAATATAAACCATCATCACAGCCAGAGGCAAATTCCGATAAATACAGTAAAGTTCACTAAGCACAAAACAGCACGACTTGTGGGATTTTGACTCAGATATTTCAACATAGACATCTAGGTATACTGTACAGCTTTCTGGCCATCTCGCCCTCCCATAGCAGGGCTTTGGTCTTGCTCCTCTTCATACATATGAAGAGGAGTGAGGTGATAACCCCTGCTGTGGGAGGATGCGCCATCTGGGAATCTTGATGAAAACTTGTCAGAACATTCATCCAACATCCAGTTAAGAGTCCAAAATTCCATCTGTCTTTTGGTTACAGCTGTAGCTATCCATATTTTCCTCCGTCTGCAACTCTGTCCTTTTCCAATCGACAGCCATGCATGCCAAGTGACTGCGAAGACAAACTGATTTTGCCGTCGCCTGAGCTGCTATGAATACTGATCCACGGTCAATCCACGACAGGAAGCGATGGTCACATTGGGCTGGCTAGGTAGGAAGAAGCCACAGGAAATGGCAATCAAGATGGCCAAGGGTTCAAATTGGCACTGACGTCCTAATCAGGGCAATTAGACTGATGAACAGATCAAAGTGCTTTGGTTTGTCCCAGGCAGTTCAGACCTTGATTTTTCACGAGGCAGAATTGGGCCCTGCATAATATCCAGGCTGTTCGAAAGGTCTCTCAAGTCACTGAGCCTGTTCTTTGAAAGGTACAGCACGTATCTACGGCAAAAAGAAAGTAAAAACATTTGCTTGTTGTTACTACCCAATGTCTATACACTCCTTTTGTTAACGTAAGGTGATTTCAACACCCATATTTAGACAGTAATTGTTCAGTTAAATGCCAAGATACCGCCAACGGCTATCAATAAAATTCCACCGATGAGCATCCACCTTGTCATTGTAAATGATATCAAATTGATTTGATAGCCAATACTGAAAATGTACAACATACCGCTCTAAATGGACACCTCTGCCAGCAGGGCTGTACCCTCTGAAAGAGAACACTTTTCAGGGCTGAACCAGCCTTCCGCCCTAATGGTATAAACGCCCTCATGATTTTGACACCTTCATTGATGAGGCCAAGAAGTGTCGGTTTTATAGAGGTATTTCTGTAACTGAGAACTGTTGCAAAATGAACAAGCATTCCTTCCACCTTATTGGCATTTGAAAGGCTATAATTTGATGATACGAAACTGCCTGCAGCTGAAAATCAGACTGCAATATTGAACATCGATCAACTTCGATCATTAGATGCATTATCAGATATGTTGTGAAAAACTATGTACAACACTCCATGGAAAGTTGAGCGGTCTGTTCTGCGTGACCCGGGACACGTGGGAGAGGCGTCAGTTCGCACCCCCACAGAATCGAAATAGATCAAGGAGAATGCTTCAGGTTTCCAAAGGCAAGTTTTGATGGGCGGAAACACAGTACAACAGTATCGTTCTGTGCAGCAAGAATAGGCTACAGTGTATGGTATACACGGCAGAAAGAGTTCAACACGATAATTCGTAGCAAGAATAACCACATGGGACTCATCACGTCCTAATGCAAACAACCCCTGCTTGAAAAATCACACCATCAAACTCATCCCCTGTGGAACTCCGTCATGGCAACCACGCAACTGCACTCCAAACACAAGTTAGTTGTAGTCACTTGAGAGTTTGATTGGAATTCTACTATTTATCTATATTAGCTACATCGCCTCTCCTTTGTGAGACCACACGAGGTAGATATATCGGTGGAATGAAACTGGTTCCGATACAGATCAGTCTATGCCCGGTTAAGATGGAGGCAGAAGTTACAAGCAGGTTAATGAGAGACGTCAGCGGTCATAGCACATCATAAAATTTGATGTCACAGAGAAGAAATGCAGTATGATGTCATCCATAATGACGTGGAATGGAAGCCATGACTTTACGTCTGTGCCATCACATTTCGTGACCTTCTAGGATCCCTAACAGGCGGTGTCTAACAGCCTTCCTTTGTATTACATGCAATTAGTTGACAGATACCTAAATGTATCAGGAGATACATCCGCAATCAAGATGTTACAAAACAGAGACACCTCGAGACATGTGATCTTGAGTCCCAGCTGAGAAGTAGTGCTGCAGTCGTCAAAATGTATCACGACACAAGCTTGACTTTGTGTCAGAAACAGTGCTTTTTGGATATTTACTTATCGAAAGAACCAACGTCAAGCATGACTTAATTCAGCCGCACTAAACCAACTGAACTTATCGACAGTTTGATGCTTAACTTATCCTGTAAAATAATTGTCCAATTATTCTGCTCCGATGGTCAGTTCAGCATGGTAGCTGGTTCCAACATGTCTCGACATCATTGAGTAAACTTGGTGATTTTTATTGAATCAAGTGAAGCCAGTAACTGAATTAAGGTGCAGAGCTCTGATCAGCCAATCTTCAAATATTGGACTTGGATAAGAACCAATGAAGGGAGAGTGGAGACGTTTTGTTGCCATGACTTGCCAAACAGGAGGACATTTGCGTCATGCACTTTAGCCATAGCCAGGTCAGATATTGTGGAACAGACTCTAAGAAATCCATAAAAAATCCACAGCCTGAGGCATCATCATTATAATTGTTTATATTTTGCAGAAAAAATTGTATCAGAGCAAAACGTGGGTGTGGTGCTAACCCTCGGTAACGTCCTTAATTGCATGTAGAGTTGTTGCGAAGCAACTCAGAAGATTTAGCCCAATGAGAAAGTCTGTATTCAGTGATAAAAGATGATGGAAGTGGCAATATACGTACAATTTCTGTAGTGCATGAAGTCCCTTGAATGCACCATGTTTGAGTATTGTGAGCCTGTTTCCCTTCAGTGACCTGCAATGAGAAGAAAGGGAAGAAAATTTAGATGGTGATTTGCTGACAACCCACAATTTAGGACACCTACCGGCAGCAGTCGGTCCCAAATCAGATGAACCAGAAAGGGGTTAAAACCAGGACCAACTTATCTGTCAATGAACTTGTGTTGCTCTGTCGCCCAACGAGTCACGCTATCAGAATGACTAATCGCGACATGCGCGAGCAACCATTGGATGGGTGTATTATGAAATTGTAATCATCAAATGCACATAATATGCAGTCGAGATGGATCAGTAAGTTATTCAATAGAAACGGAATGAATTGCGAGGCAGGTAACTCAAGTCCTTTTATAATACTGTCCATGTAATCTGCATTCGGTCAAAATACAGAGGTCTAGAGGTCTGCCACTAGAACCTGGGTCAGCCATGTCAGATTAGATGACAAAACAGCTTTAAAGGTAGAAACTGAGCCATTTTTGCCTATCAGTAAACATTGTAAGTTGATGCAGGGCCTGTGGCTTGCCCTAGGCATCTTTCTAAATGTACCGTAAGAAATGCAACAAATGATCAATTATAAACTTCCCAACTGCTACACCAGCATGATTAAAAGCTCCCTGGATTAGACGATTTTATGTCACTCTTACTTTAAGAGAGAGGGAGGCATCTCCTGACTGGATCAATGGGGTCGATAGAAACCTAAGGGGCCTGTATCAAAAGGTCATGAACGGAACCTTGAGATTTCTCAGGTTATCATTTGTGACCCGTGACAGCAAAATGAGTCGGAATGCGCACAGAAGACCCAACAGGTCCAAGGTGACAGCAATGGTTTGTTGATTTCAGGATTGTCTGCCCATTGTGAAATTTGACATCGTCCATTTCTGTAATTGTTGTCATCTTGGGTCTTCTTTCCGGCGCATTCCGACTCATTTTGCTGTCACGGGTCACATTTTTCCATCCAAAATACCTCAGATTCAGAAGGGGCCACAATTAACTCAAAGCAACCTGTAAGGTGTAGCTTGACATGCTTGAGTTACCAGATATGGATAACTATGCAACAAATTTGAAGTGTCTAGGTCACGCGTCCAACGATCTCACTTATAGACATGAAGTACATGTATACATAAATGTGATTGATCGAAGAAGATAGTTTATCTCATGGGGTACCTTATAAGCAATAGTAAAGTTTTCATATTAGGCAATTCTCTTGATTTCTCGTCCATTAATATTGGAAAAGAAGCCCATTTGCATGCTAAAAAAGTGTAACAGGAGGATTGCTCAACTTTCGCAGAGTCATGCAAAATAATCTGCCCCAAAACAATACAGTAGGGAATAACATGAAATCATTTGAGACTGGGTATTCCAACAATATTTGTGAAGAAATTTAATGAGAAAACATGGCGGGTATGTTCTTACTCATTGTATATTCAAATGAGGCAAACTTTTAGCATACTACTCCCAAAGGGGATTACATACACCACCTTTTTCGCCCCTTAACGCCACAAAAGTTCCAACAGGTTGGTAAAAATTCCTCTGTGTATTTACCGAGCGTATTACCATAAATTCAGGCATCCGTGTTCTTGCATCCATTTTTTGTATCAGATTGAATCTCAAATGCTCGAAATGAAAATAAGACGGGAAAAATAATCCCAGTTGTCGAGTAGTTTGTGGCAATATTCCCTAACTACCGAATGAAGATTTTGCTTACGAGACGCATCCCAATTGGAAGCTGTCATTTGCATAAATTAACATTAGTTATCGTTATCCCAGTTTTCTCGACTTTTTAAAAACTTTCCAAAAAAATTTAAAGAACTTTGTGCATAATCAAGTAACAACAGGCACGATCAGCATTTTCTTTGCAGGGGTACAACCAGAGAGAATGTGCCTACCGATACTTGAACTTGGTTCCACGCCACCCTGCAAGTCTACTCTGAGACCTCCTCTTGTAGATGTCTCTGCCAGGAGGACACCCCTCTCTAAAGGACACCGAAGTGTTATCGGATCGGCAGTTTCGATTCACGACATCTACCATGACTGTCAATCCAGAGGACAGCATTTGTCACCCCAAATTTTCAGGCTGCCATCTGTCAACTCAGGTGTTCAAATCCATGGCCTGGGTAGATTTCCAAATTCAATTCCAAATCATATTTGGAAACCGGCTTCAAGACTGAACCAGGTAACCTAATTGGCCGCCACAAGTCATGTGGTAATTTCCAAACTTATTATTGGTACTAACTTTGTTACTGAGTAATATGTTGCTATTTTGTCCTAGGTTTGATCTAGGTGGTATGTGTGATTTGATCATATCTGCAAGTTTCAGGTATTAGAGGTCATCAAAAGCATGTGACAGGATGACAGAGTTTGCGTTTTAATGCATGGCAGATTTTGTCAACGCCTCATTCTGGATAATCCACTGATCCGCAATCACTTTTATGCCAAGTGAAGCTCTGGATGCTGCCAGTCCCTCAAATCAGACTGCACCATGAACATTCCCCCAACCTGTTGCTGGAAACAAGCACCATCAAATTCTGCAATAGGTTTTAAATACAGCACCCCACGCCGCCATTTAGCTTGCATTTTGAGAACCGATTGCTGGCAACCCGGTGGAACCCCGCTTGCAAATAACAAATACACGCACCGTCTACATCTACACCAGATTCCGACCGGTGAATCCATCTCTACTGACTTGTTTCCCCGCAGATAGGAATGTTTGCAGCGGATACGTTTTCTTGAGGAAGATCTGCACCTTGTGACTCAACCAGGTGGATCCACAACATTCGCTGGAGAAGTTTAGACACAATGTTAGAATCTCCCAAAGGCTTCCGATGTTTCATCTCAATTTTCATAACATTAGTGCCACCTGTTTTTTACCTTGATGTACGTTGGGCGGCATGTAAGATGAACCCTGGTGTGTACCTCATGCAGGAAGGCGTACAGATGCACAGCCGAGTTGGATTGGAATGATTTCCCAATCGGTAAGGGAAATATGTTCGCCAAATGATGGATGAATGGTTTGCAGGAACTAATTCTTACATCTTCTTCAGAGATGTCAATTTTTTGCATTTTTTCCACGGGGTGCTGTGCTGCAACCTGGCATTGCCTGGCAACCATCAGATCTTCAACCACAGCGACGGAAGACTTACCGAATACCCACTTGATGTTGGCCTGCAGGGCCCTCAGCTCTATAGATGCAAGTAAGAATGATCAAGCATTCAACCCTTGAACTTTGGGCAACTGCCCAACAACATTGACTTTAGAACTGCTTTTTCATCACGAAATTGCTGAAGAGAAAACGCAATTATGCCAAATTGCAGAAATCTCAATGTGACCTGATTCATGTTGATGATCGGCCGCATAGCAACGGCAATTCAACTATAATCACAGACCTGAAAGGGTGTTGTCAAGGTACGCCGTAATAATTGTAAGACAAGAACACTGGATCGAACTGGTCGATACATCATCAATAATGGCGACAGAATTAGAGCGAGATTGACGATTGTCAATCATCCGAGGGGAAAAACACATCGTGCAGGATTATGCGGATGTTATTGCGACATATCGGACAAAAAATCTGCAATAACTGCGTCCAGTGACTGAATGTGGAGCCAAGCGTTGAAATGCAGGTCTGCAGCCACCTCACGCAGATACACCATCAGGCAAAAGTCAGCGATTTCTGCTTTACATCATGTAGTATAACCTCGAGCCAAACAACTGACACTGATGATGCCGATGCGTAGATATGAAGGCATAAACCAGAGGCCCAGAGATTCCGGGATAAGCCAACCTGACAAAGGCTGTTTTATTTTCCAAGTCAAACAGACTCCAAGCGATCACACAGGTTGAAGCTGTAAATCACAGTGCCACCTAGTGGTGATTCCTGGATTTCTATTTCGGAAATGCAGAACAGCGACACACCTGTGTACTGACAGGTAAACATTCACAATGTCAGGAAAATGATGATTCCATCCGGTGGCTGGATGGTAGGCTTCATTTAAACCATCATCGACGTGGACGGAGGCCATTGTGCCGGTTATAGAAGTCACCGTGTCCAATTATAAGTGACTTTAGTCATGGTTCATGGATTATCGATAGTTGTGACAAACAGCGCTCATTAATGTTCTGCATCGCGAACGTATGAGTAAGAGTCGACGGAGATTTGACCTTGAACTAGCAGCTTACCGTCATCTGGCTCAGCACAGCGATGCAATAGACTGGACCGTGCGTGCATATGATGTAGGCACTTGACTACAATAAGATACAAGAATAGCTCAATTTGGTTGGTAACAGCAGTCGAGCCAAGTTGGTGGTCTGGGAAGAAGTACTTATCGATATTTGCATTGTCGTGAAAACGAGACTAATGAGGGTACTTCTGTCATACAGCAGCTGAATGTATGTTTACATGGAAAACAGTGTCGCATCTGTTGAATATTTCCACCGCTTGGGCCAGACGAATCATGATCAGAACGAAATCCTGTAATATAAAGTCATGCAAGCATACATGTATACGCATTGCTCAAAATAAAGTATTTGTTTTTGAAACTAAAAATTGTTCAAGAACATCGCCACACACATTGAGAAGTGGCTTGAAACAGGTTCAAGTACTCCTTCACCAACATTTCTTGAAGCTGCACCTAACTTCTCCACTAAAGCATAGCACTTGAAAAATACTCAAGCTGCAGTTCACTTGAAGAATAAATAAGTCAAGTGATTCGTTCAAGTTTCAGTGGTACTTCATACTTACTGGAAAGACTAATTTTACTGCAGACTTCCGCTTCTTGCAATTTTCAACATTGGAATTCCAACTTTTGCATCAACTACATGTATGCAGTGGCCAACGACACTTTGTCTATATTGAGGGACATGTACAGACACAAACAGAGATTGAAGTTGTAACAAAATGATGCATGCCATTACAGACTGTCTATCAAAATCAAAGCTACACATGTAAACAGTAAATGGGACATACAGACCTTCTATCAAAGGTAACTAAATGACATCCATCAGGGTATGAATCATACCTTTATTCCAATAAAAGCAATCAGAGGGTGGAGGGGGCAATGCCCCTCGAGGTATGGCTTTATCATGCTACTTTTATGACTACAGAAATTGAGCAATTGGGGGACCAGGCAAGGAGAGTGGGTAATGGAAGGATAATAAGGGCCAAATAATTGTTGTTATTACATGTACTTAGATAATCTATGGTGCACTAAGTGCATCTTCTAAGTGACACTTTGTTCGAACCACTCTCAAGCTGACTTCCAGTTTTCTGAAGCATTTGAGAAACCCTGTTCCGCAAAACTGTGCATATATAGCAGCATTGTAATCCTTTTGTTGGAAGAGAAAAAAGGGAATGTACTTACAGTTGTAATGTATCCAATGGCAGACTAATCAGGCGTATCTCTTCCAAGGACCGGAACTGAGCATTCGGCATCCCCGCACACACCACCTTACGGCCCTGCGAGATCGGGGATTCACGTGATCTGATTGTGGTACAGGTGCATCGTGAGGGACAAGCGTACGCCGTGGCAATGCATGACGATATCCAAAGTAAAACGATTTTGAATTTCATGTTAACGCCTCAACGGGTCGTTGGGATACAGTCACCAAACGCTGCATTCTGGTGTTCGTGGTGTCATGGACTAAAGTCTTGTGGTCATGGATAATATCTGGAAATAAAAAGATTGAGAGTGTGACTTTAGTTTCAACATTTCAATCATGAGCAACTACACGTACGTGCCTTCATTCTGGCATTGTCACTTTGAAACTCATTCCTGTGACCACAGGAAGCCCCAGCTTTCAGAGGTTAGAATATGTAAGTTGGTATGACAACGCTCTTGCAGAACACAGCCACGAGCTGCAGCCATTACAGCTAGAGTGCGCATGAACCCCCTCTTTACATTTACAACCTATCATAAACACGCACATTCAGCTTCGAATAGGCCAGGGGCATAAAATCTAGCTGAAACAACTGCATAGAGTCATGAACGAGTTGCAAAATTGAGAATATAACAGTGATGGGAAGCAATGGTTTATGTTACATGTATATCTCCAACAGCCATTTTACCAACCAGGTTAGGAGGGGCCACATGCTGTCAAAAATTATATTTTCACATTTTCCATTTATTAGTACTACACAGAAAATCGGCAGAAATATTAAGCGACAGCTAATCCAATGAGAAATAGCAGGCGAAACTCCGTTTTCACAAACTCCCCTAATACACACCAATAATACACGCACATCAAATGCTCTCTTGTTCATCGTCAAGAGAATAGCACGGCACATCAGCAGGTGTCATATTCTATACCGACCCACATGAACAAGCTTGCGTACAGAGCGAAGGATGACCGACAGGAGGACAAGACAGGTCATTGTTAGTATAAATCTTATCGGGTGGATTTGTTTCAATACGGGAATGCACGATATTTCAATGTACAAAGTATACAAGAGAACTGTTCTAGGCTTGAAACTTCCTTATTTGTTTGCATGGTGAATTCATACAAGAAAATATCTCATAAATCCGAACATTTTGGTCACAAAAACAACAGAAATCATTGGAAATTCTTGCACTTCAAAATGAAACGGTGAAATAGATACTTGGAATTTTGAGAGCGAGAGGAAAAAACAGAAATGACTGGTCTCCTTCAAATGAAATACATCTTTTCGGGTTGACAAGCTCTCACCATTCATGAGGGTCATCGTTTATTGTATTCGGTCATAAACCCACGAACTACACGGAATCCATTCAGTGCGACACTGGACACCGGGGAATCTCCTGCTGTTCATGAAAAGCAATGTTTATCATCAATTTGGTGAGAGGACAATAGACCTGTAGAGCTGGTGCCAAACTCGAAGGAGCCCTTCTGAGACAATTTAGAAAAGAATATGAGTTTTCTAAGCTGCTGTCAGAGATGCCACGATGATAGCTTTCATTCAGTCTATATTTAGTTTCCTAATCATTTATCGGCAGTGCCAATCCGTGGCATGCAAGCATGCAGTGATCTGCCCCAGCAGAGAAGGGTGGTCTGGGGTCACCTACAATGACCTACCCACAAGTTCGTGGGTAGCACGGGTGGTTCACGATAGACATTATAGAACAGTAGCATAAGGGCTACATGTACACCATCTGACGGAGGGGTTCATGGCCCCAGTTTAGTTGTTGTGTCCACATGGAATGGAGAGTTTTGGGGCACCGAAATAAAGGGCCAGCAGCAACGACATGTTTTCAGTGCTACATTCTAACTAACTCTGATTTATTTCCAACAATAACAGCAATGTATACAAGGGGTTAACACGTTCGCTGCCAAGCCATTTTTTGTGACACCCACTGCCATTGCCGCCCCTTTTTTGATAATTTCATCACGCCGAAGTACGAGTCGTAGGATAAGACTGGGATCCCGGTCAGACAAACCGTCAATAAGTGATCCACCAGTAGAGTAGGCCTACTTATAGGCCTAGGCCAAATTTTTTTTTTAAATCAGCAATTTTGGAGCGTACAGGCAGACTGCATCATCACATAGGCCTAAATATAGGCTTATATTGTACATAGCATTGTGTGATTGCAGGTTTTAAAACATGCTGTACAAAAAGTAGGGGCCTATGTACATTCACTGTACATTCAGTGTTTGTTATTAGGCCTACTTTGTGGGGAAAAATGGCCTTCTTTGGCAAGGTATCTAGGCCTAGGCCTAGCTATGGCCTATTTGCCATGTAGGTAGACCTAGATACCAGCCAAAGTCTGCCATTTTTTCCCAGAAGGTAGACCTAATAAAAAACACTGAATGTACAGTGAATGTACACCATTGATATACTGCATGTTTTAAAACCTGCAAATACACAAAACTTCCATGAAAAGAAGGGCCTAGGCCTAAGTCTGCAATACCTACCAATCACAGTCATTCTTCCCTTCCACTTTACAAGGGCAGATTCAGAGACAGGCCCCTAATCAGTTGGAAATACGACAGAAAACCCAGAGCTTCAATGCAACAACAGAACTCAAAATTTGAAAATGGAGGGAAAATGAAAACGAGGCTCCTTTGTCCCAAAACCGGGATCCCAGTGTAACCGGGATCCCGGTTACACCGGGATCCCGCTGGGATCCCAGTTAGACTGGGATCCCAGTGGGATCCCGGTGGGATACCACTTTCCCTTGATTACAGCCAACTGGGATCCCGGCGGGATGTCTGAATCCCACCGGGATATGCATATCCCACCGGGATCCCGGTGGGATCCCAGTTTTATCCCAGTTACTTTTTCTATGGGGTAGCGGTTGAATGAAATGACTGTTCGAGGTTTTCTGACTCATCAAGACATCATGCGGCATGCCCACCCACCCAGCAGACTCAGTGAGTCCAGTGACAGACCGCGGGCAGTGAACAGCCCACAGGTGAACCCATGCATGCCATGGGCATGGACGGTCATGCATGTCATGCCCATGGGATGGGCTCGCTGGAACTGGAAGCGTGCTCACTCACATAGCGTAGGCCTGTGCACATGTGCATGCATGCATGCCGTCATCGTGGCATTGCCTCTTCTATCATGTCTATCATGTCTATCATTCATTAGGCCCCTGGGGCCCTAGGGGTGGCTAGGCCTAGGCCTATAGGCCTTTGTAATGTTACGGCACAGGAATATGTATCGTTGAAGCAGAAGGGTCCCTTTGGCTTTGGGACCCTTTAGGCTACTGACAACACTTAGGCCTATATTTATATTATGGTCCGTAAGTGTTGTCAGTAACTTGAGTAAGGGTCCCAAAGGGACCCTTCTGCTTCAACGATACCGGTACATATTCCTGTGGTTACGGTACTCGGTGGCCTAGGCTACGTTTAGCACTTAGGCCTAGCAGTGGACACAATCACGCTAGGCCTAGGTCCTAGGCCTACACCTTACCAGGGTCCCCGCCAGAGGGTACTTTGGGTACAAATATAGTACCCTAAAGAAATTTGAGGGTACGATATAGTACCCTGAAATAATCACTTCAGAATCTATGGTGCACTAAGTGCATCTTCTAAGTGACACTTTGTTCGAACCACTCTCAAGCTGACTTCCAGTTTTCTGAAGCATTTGAGAAACACTGTTCCGCAAAACTGTGCATATATAGCAGCATTGTAATCCTTTTGTTGGAAGAGAAAAAATGGTCCATGGACCATGTGCTCACTGGGTTGGACATTTTTTAGTCTAATGACAGAGGGAGCTACAAATCAGTTATGCGCAATCTGGGTCAAGTCATTCCCAAGTAGGACTTTGATGATTTTCGGGTTACGCCACCTGGCCATATTGGATGTCCGATAGGGCCGAAACTTCACATGGACATAAAGGTCATCTGCAGGGGGCTACATAGCACATTGGAGCGATTTGGGTTAAGGCGTTCCTCAGTTGCAGCACTTTGATGATTTTTGGGTTACGCCACCTGGTGGCCATGTTTGAAGTTAAATCAGGCCGAAATTTGACATGCATGTAAAGGTCATCTAGATGGAGGTATATATCAAATTTGAGCGCTCTGCCGTCTGCGTCAAGCCGTTCCCGAGTAATAGCACTTACTTGATTTTCAGGTTACGCCACCTGGCGGCCATACTTGATGGCCAATCGGGTCGAAACTTGGTATTTTTTAAGGTACCCCTTCAATACATGTTTATGCAAGATATGAAGTCGCTCGGTGAAATAATGACAAACTGTGGCAGGTTCGTCACTTTTGTCGAACTTTGACCTCTGTGACCTTGAAAAGNGCACACACCACCTTACGGCCCTGCGAGATCGGGGATTCACGTGATCTGATTGTGGTACAGGTGCATCGTGAGGGACAAGCGTACGCCGTGGCTATGCATGACGATATCCAAAGTAAAACGATTTTGAATTTCATGTTAACGCCTCAACGGGTCGTTGGGATACAGTCACCAAACGCTGCATTCTGGTGTTCGTGGTGTCATGGACTAAAGTCTTGTGGTCATGGATAATATCTGGAAATAAAAAGATTGAGAGTGCGACTTTAGTTTCAATCATGAGCAACTACACGTACCTGCCTTCATTCTGACATTTGTCACTTTGAAACTCATTCCTGACCACAGGAACCCCAGCTTTCAGAGGTTAGAAATGTAGTGTTGGTATGACAACTCTCTTGCACAACGCAGCCACGAGCTGTAGCCATTACAGCTAGAGTGCGCATGAACCCCGTCTTTACATTTACAACCTATCATAAACACGCACACTCAGCTTCGAATAGGCCAGGGGCATAAAAAAAATCTAGCAGAAACAACTGCATAGAGTCATGAACGAGTTGCAAAATTGAGGATATAACAGTGATGAAGCATCTCCAACAGCCATTTTACCAACCAGGTTAGGAGGGGCCACATGCTGTCAAAAATTACATCTTCACATTCTCCATTTATTACTGCACAGAAGATCGGCAGAAATATTAAGCGACAGCTAATCCAATGAGAAATAGCAGGCGAAACTCCGTTTTCACAAACTCTCCTAATACACACCAATAATACACGCACATCAAATGCTCTCTTGTTCATCGTCAAGAGAATAGCACGGCACATCAGCAGGTGTCATATTCTATACCGACCCACATGAACAAGCTTGAGTACAGAGTGAAGGATGACCGACAGGAGGACAAGACAGGTCATTGTTAGTATAAATCTTATCGGGTGGATTTGTTTCAATTGGGAATGCATGATATTTCAATGTACAGAGTATACAAGAGAACTGTTCTGGGCTTGAAACTTTCTTATTTGTTTGCATGGTGAATTCGTACAAGAAAATATCTCATAAATCCGAACATTTTGGTCACAAAAACAACAGAAATCATTGGAAATTCTTGCACTTCAAAATGAAACGGTGAAATAGATACTTGGAATTTTGAGAGCGAGAGGAAAAAACAGAAATGACTGGTCTCCTTCAAATGAAATACATCTTTTCAGGTTGACAAGCTCTCACCATTCATGAGGGTCATCGCTTATTGTATTCGGTCATAAACCCACGAACTACACGGAATCCATTCAGTGCGACACTGGACACCGGGGAATCTCCTGCTGTTCGTGAAAAGCAATGTTTATCATCAATTTGGTGAGAGGACAATAGACCTGCAGAGCTGGTGCCAAACTCGAAGGAGCCCTTCTGAGACAATTTAGAAAAGAATATGAGTTTTCTAAGCTGCTGTCAGAGATGCCATGATGATAGCTGTCATTCAGTCTATATTTAGTTTCCTAATCATTTATCGGCAGTGCCAATCCGTGGCATGCAAGCATGCAGGCACGCAGTGATCTGCCCCAGCAGAGAAGGGTGGTCTGGGGTCACCTACAATGCCCTACCAACAAGTTCTTGGGTAGCACGGGTAGTTCACGATAGACATTATAGAACAGTAACAGGCCTACGTACATGTGCGCCATCTGACGGAGGGGTTATGCCCCCAGTTTAGTTATCATTATCAACTTCACAAACAAACAAGCACATGAACATATCCACCGAATCCATCAACGCCACATTACTGGCAGAGATAACCAACTAGAAACAGGAGTGTTAATTCTTGGAGTTGTATGTTCATTTCCAAGGTTCACCTGGCTACTAGAGTCCACATTTCATCTGAAACTGAAAGCAATGCAACCCTGATGCCTTGCCAAGGCACTCAGTCATGTCAGTTCAGTGAGTGGAACTAGAATGGAGCACCACACAATCACAACCCTTTAGGCCTAGGCCCTAAAATGCAGTTGAGCAAACCCATCCTATCCAGAGGTAAATCAGTGGTTCTCACTCGCTCGATCCCTATATGTCACAGTGTACCGAGCGCAACGGACCACTGATTACCCCTACCAACACGCAGTAGATTTGCAGTAGAACAACAGTAGAGATACAGTAGTGAAATGCAGTAGATAAACAGTAGAGGTGCAGTTGTCTAATTGGTTACAATAATATGCTAAGTGCTGAATGGGTGGAGCTTATGTCAATCATTCATAACCATGCTGATGGTGATGAGGTTTGTTCAACTCTCGTCGGTCACGACATTAGTTATCATTATCAACTCCACAAACAAACAAGCACCGAATCCATCAACGCCACATTACTGACGGAGATAACCATGCAACTAGAAACAGGAGCGTTAATTCTTGGAGTTGTATGTTCATTTCCAAGGTTCACCTGTCTACTACATGTTGAGTCCACATTTCATTTGAAACTGAAAGCAATGCAACCCTGATGCCTTGCCAAGGCACTCAGTCATGTCAGTTCAGTCAGTGGAACTAGAATGGAGCACCACACAATCACAACCCTTTAGGCCCTAAAATGCAGTTGAGCAAACCCATCCTATCCAGAGGTACTGGTAAATCAGTGGTTCTCAGACTCGCTCGATCCCTACGTCACAGTGTACCGAGCGCAACGGACCACTGATTACCTCAGGAAGGTGCAAACTAGGCCCCAGACAGGGGAAGGCACGAGTTTCCTTTTGCACAATATGCAACGTTGAAAGGGCAAGGCCTGAATGAAACTCACTACATGTGTACCTCAGAGTGTATATATGGCGTGTACGCAATGCAAAGAAACTGGTGAGCAAGGGTTAAATCTCAAAGTCATGGTACAACCTTATCTTGCCACATTCTCATCCTTACAAGCAACACACATGCACCGCATGAGCCCAACGCTAAACAGGCTCAAGTACAACACACATACAAGGCTAGCATGCACTCTATCTCAGTATCTGAGCGATAGATTTCCACTTCCCACTCCGTGTGACTCAAGGCAGAGATACGAGAGTTCAATAGATTTAGCATGTATAGCTTGCTACCCTTTGAAGATGCTGCTCACTTGGTAGGATTCTCTTTTCTACACGGCACTAAAGCGACAAGGAATGAAGTTGTATGATGAGCAGCTGATAGCGCACTGCAGAGTTCACTTGAGCTCGAAATACTTGGAGTTGGAGCGATTATTCGGAATGCAGGATAGCACCTACTGGTACATGTATGTAGCTCTATTGCAGGGGAATTCAACGGTCATGACTGACACTGACAGATACAATACATGTAGGCCTATACATGTATGCCCAGCCCATGCCGAAGGCCCTTTTTTGACTTGGAGCTATCACACGTGGGAAAACTGAAATGTGTCATAAAATGTACAGAGTAATAAAGCTGTGTAGCAATGAAAAGAAATTGACCGATCATACATGTATGGTTGACCCTGAAAAAGGCAATTTTGCATACATACATGTACTTGCTTACTGCACTTTGAATTAGGAACTCCATGAAAGCAAATTACGGTGGCATGTTTTTCAAGTATACAAAGTTAAACATGGAGAGGATGAGTCAAGATCGACAGAGAGAAAATGAATGGGCTTCATTATTTGATAAGATGTAGGCTATTTCATGACAGAATAAAAATACATCAAGCATCATCAGGGGAGACTAGAGGCACATGGTACAACATGTCTACTACAGGATAAATTATTAATGGGACACAAACTTCCAGGGTCAAAGTTGAATTCACTGATACACAAGGACTCAATGCGGAGCCTAGCTATGATAGAGGGCAGCACCAGGTCCTATACAATGGACGCCTTTTTGTGTGGGAAATTGATCAGGACTGGGATGTCAGTTTCATTTCCATAGATTTAACCACTAGTGACACCTATTGAGCAATTCGGCTAGGGTCATGCATCTGAGAAGTTCAACTTAGGAGATGAGTGTAACAGAACATGATGCTCCTTTTGGCCCCATAAAACACCATTTTCCTCCCCTTACACCAATTTCATCTTCTGAAACTGACAGATGAACTAAAACGACAGAAAATCTGATAAGCAATGTGCAAAAATAAAATAATTCAAAATAACTCACCAAATGAATAGAAAAAACATGTATTCCATTTATGTTAACAATACCTCCTGTCAAATCACCTTCAATATTTATACACCAATATTAAATCTTTGCAGCCTTTCAAAACACACCACAATTAGTCTTTGAAATATTCATGAGTGGTACAACGAAGAAATAATGATTTTGTGTCAAACTACACAAATGATGGAATGAATTCAATGACCTGTGGAGTAGACGCCTTTGTTAAAAAAGATGAAAATGTTACCAGTCAAACTGACTCAAGTTAAAGATGAACTTTCTCAACCTCTGAGGCATGTCAGGTATTATTTTGCAAGTGAATTCTATCAAGTATTTTGTACATGGCATGTAAAATATGGCCATCTCAGCGGGGCGAACGAAAAACTCACACACAGGTAATTTAATTGATTTTGATTGACAGGTCTGTGACATACATGACAATCCCACAAAAATCATACACGGCATGAGAGCATTGACGGGATACATTTTGATGGGCATCATGGTGTTCGGACATAAATCGTGTAACAATTAGAATTCTCATGGATATCCTGCTGGAATGTTACAAAAAACTTGTCCAAGAGATTTCACTGACAAGTGACAGTAATGACAGCGGGAACACGTTCTCATTCTCTCACTGCATGCATGGTTTCCCAGGCAGCACGTCAAATAAAAGTTGACGGAAACTTCGACTCGAGTCACATCATATTACCAGTAGGCCCACCTTATCATTTCAGATACTGCAGCATAGAAGTTCTGCCTCTAGGACAACACACCTCAAGACGTGTTGGCACAGTCTGTTTCCTGTTCCCTGAAGTTAGTTACAGCTGTTCTGATCAAAATGAATGGAAAAAGCCTAATGCTTAAAATTACACCCAGAACTTTGAGGAAAATGAATTCACCTGTCAATGTCATTACACAACAGGGGGGCCTCAGGCCTGTTGACAATTCAGAAGTGATGCCTCAGCCCTGGAAGATTGATGTCAACAGTTTGTGATTGGTTGAACCAGCTATATCACTGGGTGAGGCTACCCCTTTGTAATCGTAGTCAAGATTTCGGGCTCTGTGGAAATGGACATCCTCAGATTCAATGCCACCGCTTCCCTCCACTGCTGGTGACAGTCTTGAGGCAAACAAGGATGGGGGTGCTCCGACAGGCCTGACAGCCGGAGACACAATCTCTTTTTTTCCAGTCAACCCATCCCAACAGGTTTGAAATATCAGTACCGTACCCAACTATGAGTAGGCTAGGCCTACTTCAGTTTTTCATCTGGCATGCATCCAAAGACGAAAGTTGTTTTTATCTGGCCTATGTTTGTCAGAAAGGGTGAATGGACTCCGTTGTCACAAAATTACGAAATGCTACGATTTTCCCATGCATCAGGCTAGAAAAGGAACCAGTGTATTACTGTTGCTGTTGTTAGCATTATACATTGTATCTGCATAGTACACCACAAATGACGCTGGGAGAGTGGATGGAAACTGGAAACTTCTCTTGTTTCTCGCGTTCTTTATCTTTATCAAAACAACGAGAACACATCACAGAGCACACAACCAGCATCAGCTGAAAGGAATCAACACAGTACGACAGTCTGGGCGAAGATAAACACAGCTGAAAACGAAATGGAAAGAAAAGAGAAGTTCTGAGAACGACGGACTCGTCGCGTGAATCACCGACGTCGAGTCAAATCAAAGAACCAGCGACGCCGGTTTCAGATCATAATTTCTCTGCAGTGCAAGCTTCGATCACTGTATTTCAAACATATAACTATTGAAAATGAACTTACCTCTCAAATAATACCGAAGGTTTGATGAAAATATCAGCGAATTTCACGATATATTGCGAATTACATCCCTCATCAATGAAAACTAAAGCCATTTTGATCAAAGTAAACCAATCGTGACGTCAGGCTGAAGTGGCGAACTAAGAACTCATCGCATTGGTCGAAGCCCAGGGCATAACCTTTGTTCAGTAAGAAGAGCAATGATTGGATCGGGCGGTAGATTGGTGCCCGTCTTTTACCGTTTACAACGCGCCATCTGACGGTGGCCGAAGAAACCAGGCTAACCGAACAAGCACATCAGTTCCACTACCATACCAAATGTGGCAGCACTGACTAGACACTACCACTGACATGATTCCGTCGTCTGCACAACTTTTAGCAACATTTTATTGATGTAATTAAAATGCTCATAGCGCAGACAATCCAAAAGTAGTGTTTCCACATGGCGTCATCCTGTTGTTTTTTTTTACTCTGCACATGAAGAAGCTCCAGCCAACATCATACAACTGTAACCCCCCTCAGGCAATGTCAGGCCTGAAATGGAAAATCACAGAATTCATCAAGTCTCAGTCCCGTCGTGAGGCGCGTTCAGCTCCCCTCTTTTTTGACCCCCCACCCCCACCCCCACCCTTCAGTTCAACAAGCAATTATGCAAATTATGCAGCAGTATGCTGTACGGATTAACCCGCTCATCTGTGACATACATGACAATCCCACAAAAATCATACACGGCATGAGAGCATTGACGGGATACATTTTGATGGGCATCATGGTGTTCGGACATGAATCGTGTAACAATTAGAATTCTCATGGATATCCTGCTGGAATGTTACAAAAAACTTGTCCAAGAGATTTCACTGACAAGTGACAGTCATGACAGCGGGAACACGTTCTCATTCTCTCATGCATGCATGGTTTCCCAGGCAGCACGTCAAATAAAAGTTGACAGAAACTTCGAGTCACATCATATTATACTAGTAGGCCCACCTTATCATTTCAGATTATTGCAGCATAGATTTTAGAAGTTCTGCCTCTAGGACAACACACCTCAAGACGTGTTGGCACAGTCTGTTTCCTGTTCCCTGAAGTTAGTTACAGCTGTTCTGATCAAAATGAATGGAAAAAGCCTAATGCTTAAAATTACACACAGAACTTTGAGGAAAATGAATTCACCTGTCAATGTCATTACACAACAGGGGGCCTCAGGCCTGTTGACAATTCAGAAGTGATGCCTCAGCCCTGGGAGATAGATGTCAACAGTTTGTGATTGGTTGAACCAGCTATATCACTGGGTGAGGCTACCCCTTTGTAATCGTAGTCAAGATTTGGGGCTCTGTGGAAATGGACATCCTCAGATTCAATGCCACCGCTTCCCTCCACTGCTGGTGACAGTCTTGAGGCAAACAAGGATGGGGGTGCTCCGACAGGCCTGACAGCCGGAGACACAATCTTTTTTTTCAGTCAACCCATCCCAACAGGTTTGAAATATCAGTACCCAACTGAGTAGGCCTACTTCAGTTTTTCATCTGGCATGCATATGCTCCAAAGACGAAAGTTGTTTTTATCTGGCCTATGTTTGTGAGAAAGGGTGAATGGACTTCGTTGTCACAAAATTACGAAATGCTACGATTTTCCCATGCATCAGGCTAGAAAAGGAACCAGTGTATTACTGTTGCTGTTGTTAGCATTATACATTGTATCTGCATACACCACAACACCACTATGACGCTGGGAGAGTGGATGGAAACTGGAAACTTCTCTCTTGTTTCTCGCGTTCTTTACTTTATCAAAACAACGAGAACACATCACAGAGCACATAACCAGCATCAGCTGAAAGGAATCAACACAGTACGACAGTCTGGGCGAAGATAAACACAGCTGAAAACGAAATGGAAAGAAAAGAGAAGTTCTGAGAACGACGGACTCGTCGCGTGAATCACCGACGTCGAGGCAAATCAAAGAACCAGCGACGCCGGTTTCAGATCATAATTTCTCTGCAGTGCAAGCTTCGATCACTGTATTTCAAACACAGAACTATTGAAAATGAACTTACCTCTCAAATAATACCGAAGGTTTGATGAAAATATCAGCGAATTTCACGATATATTGCGAATTACATCCCTCACATCAATGAAAACTAAAGCCATTTTGATCAAAGTAAACCAATCGTGACGTCAGGCTGAAGTGGCGAACTAAGAACTCATCGCATTGGTCGAAGCTCAGGGCATAACCTTTGTTCAGTAAGAAGAGCAATGATTGGATCGGGCGGTAGATTGGTGCCCGTCTTTTACCGTTTACAACGCGCCATCTGACGGTGGCCGAAGAAACCAGGCTATCCGAACAAGCACATCAGTTCCACTACCATACCAAATGTGGCAGCACTGACTAGACACTACCACTGACATGATTCCGTCGTCTGCACAACTTTTAGCAACATTTTATTGATGTAACTAAAATGCTCATAGCGCAGACAATCCAAAAGTAGTGTTTCCACATGGCGTCATCCTGTTGTTTTTTTTTACTCTGCACATGAAGAAGTTCCAGCCAACATCATACAACTGTAACCCCCCTCAGGCAATGTCAGGCCTGAAATGGAAAATCACAGAATTCATCAAGTCTCAGTCCCGTCGTGAGGTGAGGCGCGTTCAGCTCCCCTCTTTTTTGACCCCCCACCCCCACCCTTCAGTTCAACAAGCAATTATGCAAATTGTGCAGCAGTATGCTGTACGGATTAACCCGCTTCTGACGTCTTGTTTATGAAAAGCGTTCGGATGGTAGAACACGCTGACTTGCCGGCGACAGATCGGCGCGTACGCTGCGCGTCCTGAAGGCGTTCTGCTAATCAGGAGCCATGTTCCCGAAGCCATCGTTAGGTTAACGATGTCGTTAAAACTGGGAAAATGCATAGCGTAACGACATCGTTAACCTAACGACGGCTTCGGGAACATGGGCCCAGATTCTTTGGTTGGTGTTTCGGTCCGTGTTTTTACCCGCCGCCTCCCTGATTAGTTGAAATGAGCTCCCGCTGGTCGGAAATCACTGAAGCGTTGAATCTATGACACTTCCTGATGTTTTGCGTAATTCGCGTCGAATTATGAACATAAGCCAAAAAATGATAAACGTAACTGTCTAACAATAGTATGTGAAGTTTAAATCACTGAGGCGTAGGCCTATGCCCTTTAATTGGTAATTATGACATAATGCGCTCATGAATGAGCACGAACAAAGGCCTATTGTTCGGTGCGCGTGCGAACAATAAACGTAACTGTCTAATTAAATAGTCAGTGTGAAGTTTAAATTACTGAGGCGCCCTTTAATTGGTATTAGGCCCATGACATAATGCGCTCATGAATGAGCACGAACAAAGGCCTATTGTTCGGTGCGCGTGCGAACAATAAACGTAACTGTCTAACAATAGTCAGTGTGAAGTTTAAATTACTGAGGCGCCCTTTAATTGGTATTATGACATAATGCGCTCATGAATGAGCACGAACAAAGGCCTATTGTTCGGTGCACGTGCGAACAATGAAACCCTCATCAACAATAGGCTATGTGCAGGCAACTATGAAATAAACATGGGAACATTGAGTCTTTTTACAGTTAAATTTTTAACAAACGCAGTGGATGTTGAATCATTCATCCAAGAGACATCGCTCTCGGATGGCCCGCAGACACCCTGAAAACCTGAGACTGAAACAAACAATGTCCTCGCCATGGCCTAAGACGGCTGTGCCATTCACCCGCTCGGAAAGGGCCCAGCCCGTCCCGGGTAAGCTGCTGGCCAAACCATGCACGTATAGGCCTAGGCTACTCATGATAAACGCACCAGGCTGGCCGAAACAGAAGAGCGGACTAGTCTCACTTTGCACACGGTTCTAATGCTATTTATAGCGGTATTTTCAAAACGTTCGTCTGCTGCAGTCGCCGGAGATTTTTGACGGAGTTGGATGTGCTCCCTCGGATTTGGCCAGATTTGTAGCTTTTTACTGGCCGACAAGGGTAAGATTGTGACAAGTTTGCTCACAAATGTTGCGTGCACAGATGGAATACTTTGTCAAGAAGATTTTTTACTTGTTTTGGTGACATTTGACGTTTTTGGCAAAATCGGGATACGAGCCGTACAACAACAACATGGCCGTCTGCCATGTCTGCTGCAGCGTTCCAAAATAGGTCAACTTTTTGGCCTTGAAAATCAACGGGGGAGAAAGGCTTCGCATAAAAATGAATGATTCAGTACTCATGTTTAGTTTTACTGTCATTCTCTGAGTGCATTCACCTCACGAAATAGACTATGGCCAAGGGCTACGCCCGGGCGAAACCGAAACTACGCTGACGTCATGTTTGTTGAATACATTGTTTCAGTTCGAGGCCCGTCACGTGAACACACGACCGGGTGGATTCCCATAATTAGGGCGAGCCCATCTTGGAGAGGACCAAGGGGTGATACACATGAGTCCGAGGAGAGATATTCATTTTTTTCACACAAATGCACTTAACATGGCCTTCAGAGAAATATATCATCCTTTCCTGCTGTTTTCCTCCGAATAACAAATATTTGTCGCAAAATAATCTTGACACGCCCTCCAGGATAGTCCCTTAGTTCCCCCAATTTGCCCCATTTGAGGGTCTCACTTTTGGCGGCAACGGCCGAATCGTCCTTTCCCGTGTCGTAATCAACGTGGTTGCAAGTTGCGGAGATTTTCTCAAGAATCTGACTCGATTTCATGGTTAGTGAGCCGATTTCCCATAAAATTTTGTCACGAAAGTGAATATCAGTATTGCCTCCATCATTTTGGGAGGTTTTTGTTAGTTTTGAGATAATCAGATAACAGTATTTTGCGAAACAAAAATCTTCTCAACGCGGCATGTTTTTTTTCCGCAACAAGACAAGATGGCGCATAGTGCCGACGCTGCAGATTTAGCGTGAAAAAGTTGGTGCAAACGCTGTTTTTGCTCTGAAAACCCGGCAAAACTTGCCGATATGCAAAAAAAGTATATCTACTTTCTGTTGATGAAATATGATGTGGAATTTTGTCCATTTTGATGGAAATTCTTAAATTTAAACGCGAAAACATCGCTCAGCGCCAGGCCAGTTTCTGCTGCTGTGTATCATGTAGGCCATGATACAGTACATCATGATGTGTATGAACTGATGAAAACATTGTTTACAAAGTTGATTTTATGTTTTTAAAAAAAATTCTGAGGAATGGGCCTAAAGTTTCCATCCCTGTTCAGAGGGGCTTCATGATTGATAATAGATTCCTAAATATAGGCCTAGTGTCAGATTAGTGACTGAATGTGCAAACTTAGCCATGTTTTCTCAAAAAATAACTTAGTTAATAATTGGTGACATGTCCTGGCATACCCATGCTAAGGGACTGGCTGGGAATTGCTGCCCCACCCATCACATGATAATAGTGCCACCTATTGTCCATTCTATGAACTAAAGTGTCTTCAGCATCCTTGGCAGCCTCTTCCATGTGTTGACTGGGTTTAATATTTGATGGATATTCACCCCATCACCACCCCAAGTCATGTGTGTCCCCCTCCCCCTATGTCATGTTTTTGACATATCTCTTCTTTGGACTTTGTCTTCTTTTATCAATCTTGCCAACAATATTGAACATTCATTCAGAGGTCTCATGTAGTGTCCTCCACATGCTGTTTTAGGTTGGCGGCCCACCCAGCCTAAACATGTTAGCATTTACCATCCAGACAGAAAAATTGCCACCCAGCCAAAATCTTTGATGGACTGGGTAATAGTTTTTCTACCAGGCCACCCAGGGAAAACTTGCTCACCATCAGCCAAAATCAGAAAAGTGTACCACTGAGCCTGTTGACTCCTTAGCCCCTTCAAAAGGCCTACCTTATTTTAGTGAAAGGCTGATAGGCCTGTTGGCTGGTCTTTTCTTTTCAGAGCCCCCTTTGTTTTACAGGACCTTATGGACCCTTTAACCCTTTGGGAAAGGTTGAAGTTGATATAGATAGATAGATAGATAGATAATTTGAAGCTTCGTAACCCTTTTGGATCTTAAGCTTATACTACGGTGTGGAGTCCACGACAGGCTACTGTCCACCTGTGTGGGGTCTTTTACTTGCCCTGGCATAGACACTCAGGTACAAGGGACCACGGCTTTGAGTCTCATCCGACAGACTCTAATTGGTTCACAGCTTTTTCACATACATGTCCTGGCCGGGGATCGAACCCACGCACTGAGCCTGTTAGGATATTGACGTGTTTCTTTTTTTCAGGGTGTCTCCCTCTGCTGGTCGTGATGTTGTGTGACAAGTCATCAGCAATGATCTAGAAATTCCCAATGGGACAAGGCAGTGAGACACATAAGGCAAGTAAAAATAGTGTTAACATTAAAGGCGCCGCTCCACATGACAGTTTTCTATCGAAAGTTTGCTGTCAGATAGTCAATTATTGCTGTCAGACAGCAATATGCTGTTGTACAGTACTTTATGACAGCATTGCTGGCTGACAGCAATAAATGACTATCTGACAGCAAACTTTCGACAGAAAACTGTCGCGTGGAGCGGCGCCTTCCAGGTCTTCCTGACCTGAACAATCGAGGCATGCACTCCACTGTAGACCCTTCATGAGGACAGTTGCTACCAGAACCATTGAATTACTTCTCTGGGCATTTGAACAAGGCCTACCAACCATACACGTTCCTGTGGCCTGTTTCATAAAGTGACTTTAATCTAATGGTACCATTAATTCAGTGCATTTTCCATTTGGTTAAAGGTACCATTAGTTTAAAGTCACTTTATGAAAGAGGCCCCTGGCCTACAACAAAACTGATGAAACTGGGCTTCATCATCAGAATATTATGCTTTTCTTAAATAAATGGCTAATGTTCATTTTTATTTTCAGGTCAGAAAGTTGCTGGGTCAGACTGTTCCTTCGCCTATACTGAGCAGCTCCAGCGCACGGCACAGGTTGAACCCCCTCTTCCTGTCCATGCAAGGTCGGTCGTCTTCCGCTTGGAGTGGAGTCACCAGTACCTCTGCCTGATGAACGGGCCTCAAAGGTAAGCTATGAACTCAGGACAAGTTGGGTAAGGCTTCCTTAATTTCAGTGATTGTCAGCACGAGTGTTCGTGTCTGCTATGTCACTGAAGTGACTTGCTTTTGATGCTGAAACAGAAGATAGTTCTGCCTTTGGACTTCTTCGATGTTGAAATATCGTCTGTATCCAATGCTTGATCAGGGTTGGAGCTACCATTACTTTTTTTAGCCAAAGTAAAGAAAATCCCTATTGTTCACACTACTGAGCAATAGGCTTTTCTTTCCTTTGGCTAAAAGAAGACAATGGTAGCTCCAACCCTGCTTGATTCAGTCAAGACATTTCCAGTTCTCTGTTGAAATTTACATGTCACTGGATCCTTGATACCCCATGTGCTCTCTAATGGGAGTTGCCAATGGATGATGTTGACAAGAGTGACAATCATCATCAGAACATCATGCTTTGTTTTCAACTCTGAATGAATAACTAATGTTCACTTTCTTGGTTTTAGGTCCAAACTTTCACTGGGTGAGACTGTTCCCCCTCCAGCTCCAGTGACATGGCACAGGTCCGTCACCCCTCCTGGCCATGCAGGGTGGTCCTCCACTTGTGAGGATTCACTAGTGGCACAAATGAGTGGATCAAGGTAAGCTAAATCAGGAGTCTTTAATTTATGTGACTGCCGACATAACTGCGGCAAGTTCCTGTCATGTGAGTCAACTCAACTGAAATGACAGACTTTCAGCTCTGAAACTGAAGAGTTACTGTCTCTTAGATATTCTCCAATAAACTTGCATTCAAAATTTGCTAAAGATGCCATTGCCATTTTGGACATAAGTCATGAGGTTTCAACTTTTCTGTTGAAATTCACTTGTCAGGTGATGTCTGCCTACTTGATCAAAACAATCACAAAGATTAAGAGCTGGTTCATGTCATGATGATCATCAATGCTTTGACTCTGTCCTGTATTTATTCTCATCTGAATAGGTTTCAATGTGACCCTTAAATTTGAAAGATCACACATACCCTTCCATTTCAGAAACTTGAGGTGAGATGCAACATCTCCTAAAGAATGGGTGAAGTTGACTGTGATGTCGAACAGTTAGTAGTCCATGTCAACTATGTATTTATTGTAAAATCTTGAAATGAATAAACAAAATAATGGACGAAGACTGTATCACAGTAGTAGCCCATGACAACAAAAGATGGGCGATGCAGCTAGCCCATGAAGACTGGGGTCATTGTAAGTTGCTTTATTTGTAGCCCCGAACACTTCACATTCTCTGATATCAGAGGATATGATACTGCACTGAGATTTTTTTGGAAAAAATTTGGAATAGGCCCTCAGTGGTTTGGCTGCACTTAGATCGTAAGCAGATTTTTCATTGGTTAGTCAAAGCATCTGTCTGTCTGTGTCTGTCAGATAGTTTGTCATTCATCACCCTCGGGTATTTTTTTATTTATTTATTGATGCCAAACACTCAAACATAGGTCTAGTAGAGGCTAAGGATTTTTCTTGGGTCTTTTTTCATTTTTCCTGCACACCCCCCCAACATACTGTAAACCGTGAAATTTTTGCGTGTGTTTTATTTTTGTGAGCCGAAACGCGAACCTAAACAGCACGAAAATACCAACCCTTATGCATTTTCCATTGAATTATGAACGCGGAAATTAGTCTTCGCGGTTTTCAAAAATGATGAATTCGCGAACTTTTAGCGTCGCGAAAATTTCATGGTTTACAGTCTGGTAGATTGCATTTTTTCGGTTCACTTTCGAGTCGGTGGTAATTTGTTGATCCACTGGTAGGCCAACGATAGTTAGTGATAGCAAAGATAATCGGTCCCAATTGGGGACAACACATGTAGGCCTAATCCAGATTGGGATTGACGGTAGTTTGTCAATCCACTGGTAAAGATCAATTGTAATCCAGATTGGAGTCAAATCCACTGGAATATAAACTGGTAGGCCTAATCCAGATTGGGGTTGACGGTAATTTGTTGATCCGATGGAAGGCTAATTAATGCTAGTGATAATAAGCAAGAAGTAATAAGCAAGAAGTCAATCTCCAGAATTCACAAATTTTCGACCCCAACCGGGGTCTTTTTCAAGTGGAACTTTACAATCTGAAACTCTAGAAAAGACTCAACATGTATAGGTCAAGCTTCGTCTAATGATAGGCCAAGGTAACAGACCAGCTTGGATCAACAGTAGTTACCAATGACTCTTTAGTGGAACCACACATGGCACTGGTTATTTTTCCTTGAGACGGAGAAGGATGGAGGGATGGATGTCAGCACTGGAGCCATTACAAAATGATGATTTTTCACAGCAGAAACATGATGAAGCACCAATTTTTAAAATAAATTTCTAAGCCCAAGTGTCTCTCATTTTGCAGAAGCGAGTCACTTGACTGGCAACGAAAATTTCACAAATATGTGAATTGCACACTCTTAGCAACAGATCACTTGCATTGATGTTCTCTGACAACTGCCTGTCTTCCCCTACTGAGGATGCGATCACCCAGGCACTCCCTCGGTCACAAGATAGACTACCAATGCATTGGTAGTGGTAAGTATGATCACTGCCAGGATGAGCCAGTGGCTGTACTATTTCCCTGGGGGTCTCTTTCAGTGACAATAATCAGACTATCAAACGATGTTTTCATTTGTAAGTATAATAAGATGGTAAATATGATGGAACTTCCAGGAGGTCTGAACTAGGATGTACCTTCTCACCGGGTCCAGATTGGGTTCAAGAGTAAGTAAGAGACTGATCCACCGGATGTGAGTAGAGTCAAGGAAGTCAGCATGGCAGATCTTTGCCCAGACAGCATCAAGGATTTCATAACTGGAAAGACAGCTTGTTGATGAAGGTGGCCCTGTCTTATCCTTAGTACTTTGATTCCATTTTGGCACTGTTTTTGATTGATGGCGTCATGGGTGTGACTCGGATTGGAAGAACCACTCATCTTGATTCATGTGGTTGGAGATTTCCAATCTATCATCCAAGTCTGGGGGATTCCCATGGCTCTGGTGGTTCCTGGGGGTGGTTCTGGGTGGTCCTGGCTTCCATGCCAATTCTGTGGATTAGGCTTCGTCTCTTGTAGGCCTTGATCTCAGGCTAGGTTAGGCTTCTGTAGGTGTTAGTATGTTAGCTATAGTGGTAGCATCTGTCTACCACTCGATAGTTCTGGTAGTCCTAACTATGTAGTTTCACTTAGGGAATATAGGTCTATTTCCTCATTGTCCTTCTGGAGGGGTGAATCTACCCGTAACTTCGATGGTACATTGGCAATCCCCTTCTTCATGAATCGGATGAGCTGGGGATTCCAATCTTCGCCGCATTTGTGATTCCTTCTCAAACTCAGTGCCAAAGTGGGATCATGGTCTAAAGGAGGAGCAAGGCAAGCCTTGGTCTCTTGCTGTCACCAGTTTGGAATTCGGATGATGATCAGGGGCAGATCGTGTCATCTCTGCCGCAGTCTCATCGTGCCAAAATCATGGCATACAACACCAGGAACTCTATGCTGTCAAATTATAAGTCTGACCAGCAGCGGGAATTACAACAGTAAACCTGGCCTCAGATGAGATGTCTGTGAAAGTAAGCCCAGGTTTGATTTCAGCTGCCAAAACCATGGCTCAATATCTCATATGATGTTCAACATCAGGAACTCCATGCTGCAAAATTATAAGTCTGACCTGCAGCAGAAATTAACTACGGTAAACCTCAGATCACTGAAGTATGAGGCTTGTGTGCCTGATTGGTAAGTTAAGCCCAGATGTCAGCAGCTGCAAAAATCATGGCTGATCACAGGAGCTGTCCACATCAGAGGAACTCTTTGCTGCAGAATGGAGACACTGCTGCAGCAGGAATCGGCGGACTTGACCTCAGATTCTGGTCAGAGGACTAAGATGTCTGGCGCAAATCTCCTGGGTGACCTGTCACAGCCGGGGAGATTGCATTCTCAGTAGGGGAAGACAAGTTGTCGTCGGAGAACATCAGTGTCGGTGATCTGCTGTTGAGAGTGTGTAGTCACATGTTGCCCTTTTTGTCCCCACCTGACAAAAATTTTGTTTCATGTGTTTCCCTGTGGAAATCTGATATTTTGTAATGGTAAGGTAAGTCACAACCAGTGCCACGTTCAAAGCAAAATCTCATTCTGGGATGTCATTTTGTGATCGTGACTGAACAGAATTCGGTTTTGCTCTTGTTTCAATTTCAGCTTGCACTAGGTTCCCACCGCCTATATTATCCGGACCGAACAAAGAAGACTTAAAAAAAGTGCGTACCCTCTACTTTACCTTAACCCGTCTGTGGGTACTCGATGTAAAGTCTGAATCAACCTAACTTCAGCATGGGCAAAATGCCAAGCATGAAAATATACACAAGTCAGTGGTAAAGTCCATTGCACAGGCCTGGCACTTTGCCCTTGATGAAGTTAGGTTGACTTTGACTATATAAGCAGATTGGCTGCACCCCATCCGTAGGCTACCCTGTCTGTAACATTTATTATTTGCAATGCTTGCCTGTAACTAATCATATCTTTCTCCCATATACTGTCATTATGCACTCATGTTGCACTCATTTTTTTTTGTGACAAGTAGGAAATGACGTGTTCAGTCATTTTCAGTTACCGGTAACTGCAATCAAATATCATAACAAGATTGCAAAGCCACTAGGAATTTTCAATTCGATTGCAACCAGACAGGATCATTTCAAGTTGCATAGCCATAGGATAGGGTAGCAGCAATATCTGAATTAGATCACATGAAAATTCTCCCCAAAATTGCGGGAATGTTCATCCAAAATATTTGTGACGTTCACAAATAACTTTTTATTAAATTTACAAGCTTTTTTTAAAATTCAGATCACACTGCTACAATGATGTCAGGCCTAATGTCTTTTTCAGGAGGGGACGTTTTTTTGTAGAATGTCACATAGGCTACTACACACATTTGCTGTGTAGAACCACATGCTCTTGTGGATTCTGCCTCAAGTCAGAACCACAGAAAGGCATGAGTTGCGTTGCGGAACCTCTGTACACAGGTACAGATGTTCAGTCAAAGAACACAGAACTGATGTTTCCAAGGAGTTGATACCCGCTGCGCGAAATCAATTCCAACATCAGTCAGTGTTCTTGACATCGGCCATTTTGCTTGACGTCGGCATCGGCCATTTTTGACGGGACCCACATTTTTACGATAGCCAATATGTATGTATGATCCTCATCATTTTGCTCAATTTTCAATAATCTCTAACTTGTTAATCCATTTACTAATTATTGTTTTCTTCTCTTTTCAGGTGGCGCCCTGATAGGTAACGTCCCCGTCGTGGCGCTGGGGTTGAGCTTTGAAAAATTTCACAGGGTGTCCCCCTAAATTGTTCCGAGTACCATTCAGCAGTGACAGTTTGCTGCA
This sequence comes from Notospermus geniculatus, assembly GCA_002633025.1. NCBI lineage: Eukaryota > Metazoa > Nemertea > Pilidiophora > Heteronemertea > Lineidae > Notospermus > Notospermus geniculatus. The sequence continues at coordinate 50,694 of NMRB01001186.1, forward strand.
ACATGCTGTCTTAGTGTGAGGTTTTGAAACATTCAAAGCCACAGATCCCCTGGATCTATCCATCAGCAACTCAAACTTCAAATTCTTTGAATTCAAATTCCTTTCTTGACACCCTTCAAAGCTCTTCGCTAATGACCTATCACCATTGCCTGGGTTGAGCTTTTGAGACTGACAGAATATAAATACTGTCATAATGTTACTGTGCATCTTTTATTTAGTGCCACCTGGAGGGGGTCACATTTGTCAACAAATATCTTCACAGAGTTTCGAACATGTGCGTTTTGAAATTGAATTTTTTGACGATATTCAAATATATGTGAGCTATCTCAGAGTACGTAGATGAAAATGATAGTAGTTGGACACCGTTCTCAATATTTATGCCAATATGCCATAATTTGCATCTGTAGAATTCAGCTCAACCCAGGCAATCAATGTGGCTGTTTAAAGTGAGTGGGCTGGACCAAAATTTTAATGGCCCAAGCTACTCGCCTTAAATTCCACATCCACCAGTGCTGCTCGACTGGTTTATCAAAGGCCGAGTGGTGTGTGGATTGTCTGTGATTCATGCACCTAAAAGATCCCTTGGGATCATTCGTAAAGAGTAGGGGAATCTCCCCGGTCCCAGGTTTCCATCCTCTGAGTCAAATGGGACACACAGGAGTCCCCAGGTCACTAAATGCAACATTCATCCTAACTGATGGTGACGATCACGACTTCGAATCCCACCTCCAGATTCAGGGTCAAGCTGAACATGTGTGGGTTGCAAGTCCAGACCCACATGAATGAAAACAACCAGTTTTCAGGACCTAAATTTGATGGTAACACCTGGACTCCTAACAGAATGATAGAAAATCCCATCCTTTGTATCAACAGAATGTGTTTGTCTTGGACTGAAAAGCATTCAACTTTGTTGTTAGGAAGGAATGGGACAACATCAATGACCTGTAGACAGCATGCACACCCACAAGTACAGGTGATTCTGGTGTAGGGATCACATCACCCTGGAATCTAATCCGGTTTAAATGTTCAATGAGGGCTGAGGACAACATCGACATACTGTAAAGCAAGATAATTTCACGGCTGGAAATTTTCACGAATCAAGAATTATAGACATATATGCGGCAGGATATTTTCGCGAGTCTCTGCCATTTTTTCAGTTTTTTTTCACGGACCATATTTATCACTTGTGTGTACTCATATTCGCGACAGGAAATTTTCGCGACTCATACATGTACACTCTCGCGAAATCGCAAAAAATTTCCTGCACGCAAATTTTCCTGCTTTACAGTACATTAGCAGAGTGTTGAGACCCGGACTTTAATTCCTAGGACTTTCCCCTCTGATACACCTGTACAAATTAAGCGAACGAAAACCGTCTGTTTACTTTTACAATGCCTTCAATGATTCATTACTCTCCAGCAAATGAGGATATCTCAACCCTTGTAACAACTGAATATGTTTGTCTTTTGCCCTAAGAAGCATTCTGTTCTGTTAGTTTTGAAGGACTGGGACAAATCCAACAAGCTAAGGCCTGCACGTCTTCATGAATCAAAACTGCCTGTTTACATACTTTTTTCAGGGCCACTGATTATGTGCTCCTTAACATCACAACAATCTCAACATGCACTGACTGTGGGCCTTGAACTGTATGCAGGTCCCTAAGAATACCGGTACTTGATTGAAAACCTTGAATTTAGTTTTTCAGGGTCTTTATGACAGACTTCTCAACTTGAAAAATTCAACCAGGGTCTTTATTGAAAGAATACTAGACAGAAATGTTTTCACATGACATCATCTTGAATCTTCTTTATGCTGCCCATATTTAAGAAGTTGAAGACCAGTTCCAGCCAACACCACACAATTATCGTCCCTGAAATGGAAAATAACCACAATTCTTCATGTGAGCCAGCTTCCGTAAGGCCATGTAAAAAAAAATAATTGGTTAGCATCCCCTCCCGCCATGGAAATCACCCCCCTCCTCAAAAATTTTTTTATTTTTTATTTTCAAAAAAAACTTTCAAAAACTGCCAAAAGAGTGATAAAATTGTAGGCTGGGATGCTTGAATAAAACAACACAGTTTTAAAGGATAGAAAGTAGTTTTTGTTTCAATTCATACCTATTACATTTGAAATTTCCCTCAGGTCGCCATGATTACCATGGTAACATGCATCTCAAACTCAATAAAAAATAAAATAAAAACCTCCCGCCTTCCTCAGAAAATTGAGAGTGGAAGGATGCTAACCAACTATTTTTTTTTACATGGCCTAACATCACATCACAAGAACAAAACTACATTTACGGGTTTCAGAAATCACCGCGGCAGATTTTAACTCGCACAAATGACACCTGCACAGTTTTGATAAGATCTGTGCAGTGTTCAATCAACCTACCCCAAAGTCCAATGATCACAGGCAGCAACATCAGCTACATCCACAAACTTCACTTCACAGACCTCAAGAGTCTGAAAACATAATTTTATTGAGTGTCGTCATACAAAGAGTGAAAGGTTGGAACTTGGACGAGAATATTCTAAGAAATGTGTAAAACTAAAAGAATGTAGGCCTACCGAATGAATCAGTGAAGTGTTGAACACTAGCACTGGAAGTGCAAAACAAACGTCTTATGACAACTATACAATACTCAAGATTTAAAAGAAATTTGCGTACTTCCTTTTCCAGTGACCAGTTCCAAATAATAGCTCTTTGATCAATAGAAACAGTCAGCAATTGCAGCCCTTTTAGGAAACATATTCCAGTTATCTGAGCACCATGAGCGAACAAATGACGAACTTGTCGCCCACGAACTGCATCACTCGAATCTCTGATGGAGAATTCTGTCAGCACGAGTGCATTGTCATCGCCACCGCTTGCCAAAAGATAGACATCAGCTGAAATTGAAAACCAAAATTGAGCACAAAAACAACACATAAAATGACAGTGTAAGTAAAGTCGTCTCCGATATTTGCAGATTTTCGACCCCAACCGGGGTCTTCCTCGGGCATTTTCTAGTCGAGATCCTAAAAGTGAAGCTTCTGGGAGCTTCACTTCTGGGATCTCTACTAGAAAGTGCCCGAGGAAGACCCCGGTTGGGGACAAAAATTAGCTAAATTGAAAGATAGGAATAGTATCTTCGGATTGTAGATCTTGGACTGCTTAGGTTTTGCTTCAGAACTGAAAAAACAAACTTACTCTCAATTTTCTGGACAGCGATGGCATTGACTCCCGACTGGTGGGCACGAATGACACAGGACGGCTCTTGAAAGACGTCAGCATTGGAAGCACCATAACTAGCTGAAAACACCATGTCACTTGTTTCCGATTCATGTTCCTCACGAGTACTAGAAGTCTTCTCTGTTCGTTTATCACATTCAAATAACACAGCACTTGTGACTTTCCAGAATGCTATCTTTCCATCTGTTCCAGCAGACAATATGAAAACCTGAGGAGATGGACCTTCAACAATCAAATGTCTGACACAGAGCAGGCAGTGGTCATGGTAACCAGTTTCACCTAGAAGTCGGAAATTCTTTGAATGTTCACAAAATGTGAAGAGCCTTAGAAATCCATCAGAGCAGGCTGCCGCAACAAAATGAGTCCTGCCACCAAATTTCCGATCGACTTCTGTGGCTCTGAAACTTGTCAGAGCCATAAAACGTGTTTCCAGGCTGGGGTCATATTCGAAGACTTTCCAAGGTTTGCGAGCTTTCCTGCTTTTGTATTGCAACATATGAGTAGACAGGAGTTCATGGTTGCATGTGACTGACTGTGGTCCCTCAGAAATGGAATCGTGTCCACAGGTAAATGCACCATCAAATTCAAAATCTGTACTTTTCTGACTTTTACAACTTTCACATGTACCACAGTTCGAATTTCGTTCCGCAGATGGCAAAAATTTCAACATCAACTGCCATACTTTCAGTTGTGCCCTTCCACCTCCAGAAAAGAGGATGTAAACAAAATCGTTAACGTCGTCACTCGATGTTGGAGATGAGAGACTGAGACATCGAACACTGGAGAGATGTCCCTGTAACATCTTCAGAGGCTGAATTGACATAGCCCGTTGTTTGTTATCTGGTGATGCGTCAAGGAATGAATCTTTGAAAAAGCTCAGGAAAATTCCTCCAGTATTTGTGTTAACAGATTTTTTCCATAAGAGCCAACGCCAGAGCATTATTGCCGTGGTAAGTACGGAAGAGGCCACCTCAGGGTACTCATGCTCCGCACTTGGATGGGGTCTTTTACTTGCCCTTGCAAAGGCACAAGGTACAAGGCACCATGGCTTACTCAAGATCCAGGGATGATTAATCCCATATCGCTCGGGATTCGAACCCGGGACCCGCCGCTTGCTAAGCCAATGTGATAACCACTTGGCTATCAGGCTCCTCCAGCTGTCATGGCCATTTTGACAGGTATCAAATTTCTTAGACCCAAACCAAAAGGATGCGTCTCACTGCTATGATATTGACATAGGTGTCTTCACTGCTTGTACAGAAGACATTGATGTTTCCTTGCGTTGTGATGTGCTTTACATCGGTCAGTTCTCTACCATGCAATGGAGGCTGAAAAGGACAATTTACTCAGTATGACCAAATTGGATCAGCTCCGAGGGTGACTTGGTTGATTTGTAATCGCACCTAGAGTCAAAATCAAAAACAACAAAGCCAACCTGGATAATCTGTTGATTAGACTGTATCTCCCCCTGGTGTATGACAATGCTTCCTCTCTTGGTGTAGGCAAAAACAGCTTGGTTGTCATAGAAACTGAAATCCCAGTCTCGATGTCCTCCCCCACATTCAATCTCCAGCAGTTTCTGATTCGTGTTCAGACTCCAGAGTTCAAAGTTCACCTGAAATGAGAAAAATAACATGATGGAAAACACTGTTACCTGTCAGCTCTGAGATTGATCCCCATTTACTTCTCAAGCCAAGCAGAAAGCAGCATGGTCCAGTAGGGAACAGGACATTCCAAATTAAAGAATCTACAATGACAAGCATTTTCCTTACAGTGTGAAAACCAAGGGCGTAGGTCTCCTCATCTGTGAAGTGTAGTCTACAGAGCCACTCGAAGCCTTTGGCAACCTGGAAGGGTGAGAAAGGAGCAGTTGAAAAAGAGATGTATTGAGGACCACACTGCCTGGTGGACAATTTGCCCTTTGGACACTAAACCTCAAACAATTTCTTGTCAAATTCAACTTCAGTGACCAGGATATCTCTGTGAGGAAGGCATCCTTCAGTTCTAAAGAGCTCTTGGCATGGAGCACTATGTACCTTGTTTCCATTGAGTAGCTTCAGCTTTCCATCCTCCAAACTGTACTGGACATATCTACCATCTCTACCACAACTGTATAAATGGTCGTCATGGAAACAAACATGGCTGACACCAGACTTTCCATGAACTTTGAGGAATGTGTTGCATGGAGACGAGGATGAATCTGAGAGATCAAAGACGTGGACTGTTCCACCACGATCACCGCAGACGAGGAGATCCTCTCCGTGAAGAAGTTTGGCACTTGTCACCCATCGTTGTTTGCAGTATGGCAGAGTGAAATCGTGAAGGAGTTTGCGCACAGCCATGACACCATCTTCTCTTAATACTTCATACAACGTCTAAAAGTTGAAAACATACTTCATGAAACTGAAAACTTGTGTTAGAATCATTGGTTGGTTTTCTATCATCAGATGGCGCTGCGACCATATCCACTTTTCCACTGTGACGTTGTACAGAACGTCAACGATCACACTACCGTGACATTGTGGCTTCATGCTCGCACCTCGTATTGCCGCGGAGATGGCGTCCTGAAGACAATGAAAAGGCCTGATACGGTCGCAGCGACATCTTTGCTTGGAGAAGTGGCGATAACCTTATTACTAGTCATTTTCAGTACAGTCATAGTCTTTATCAACAACACATCATCCTTCAGTTGATAAAAATACTTAACTTACAATTTGTCCATTGGGGCCCGAGACAAGCAAGGTGCTACTCTCACAGCCTTCATCCAACCAATGTATGCTGTGTATCTTTCCTTCAAAGATTTCCACATCAACGACATCACCATCACCTGGAGAAAAACACATGTAGAACCTCATGTAGAACCTGTCTTAATGGACACCTCTCTTTCATGGACACCTAATTTCAGCCCCAAATTTTGTCATTTCTAAGTTCTATATTCACAAAAGTTCCTTACCTAAATGCACTACTTTCATAAGACCTTGGATACTCCCCAGTACAGCATACTTCCCACCGAGACTAAGAGATAGCACGCTGTAGGATCGGTAGTCTTGATCAATTAGAAGTGTTCTCCAAGTATTCGTGTCAATCGAAAACTGCAGCAGGTAGCCTTCATTTGTCAAGATAAGAAGGGATCGCAGGTCCAGAAGGGCAACATTTCTGGGGTAATCCTCCTCTAGCTGCAATCGATGAAATGTACAGTGTGTCAAAGTTGGACAAGATCTTATCAAGCTTCACATCAACTTGAAACTACTAGTATTCATTCTTTCATATCACCTGCTATCTGCTCTCATTGCTAAGCAACATCCTTGCAATCAGCTCATGCACATGACAAGAAGGATCACAAGGAAACCAGGCCACTATCTTGTTAAGGTACCGGTATGTGATAATTTGGTGTTTACACACAACGAGGAACTGGGTTGATATGATCCATTAATAACTTACCATATTAGGCGGCAGTTGAAGGGTCTTGGATATGAAGTCATCAGTGACTTCTTTTGTCTTCAAATCCCACAGTCTCACACTACAATCTCCACCACCAGTTGCCTGAAACAACAAAAATGATGGAAACTGCAAACACCAAACCTTATGAAACTTCCTTACAATCTTCAACTGAGGTACCTTATCGACTTGTATTAGTCTTTTTACTTACGATGACAGCTTGAGATGGATGGGCTCCCAGACTCCAGATGCTTTTCCCACGGTGACCTTTGAACCTCTGCATGACCTGTCCAGTGTAATCCCAGACACAGGTTGTGGAATCCTAGAAAAGGGGTAAAATTGCACCTTAGTTTGCATTTACCGGTACAATTCTAACAGTGGCACTAATTGCAGTCGATAATGTCAGTTTGTTTCTTCAGTTCCACGGACACAACCCCCATTAGCCTTACCTCGCCAATTGTGATGAACGCCTTATCCAGAAGGCGCACATCCCAAACTCTTGCAGTGTGGCCATACAAACGGTGCAACTTGGTAAATTTCACTCCCTTCCAGTCCTGCAGCTTCAATTCATCATCATCATTATTGGATTTGTCCAATTTCCACAGCTGAAGACTCCGGTCGTCTGATACAGAGCAGAGACATTGGAGAAGTGGGTGGTAGTCTATTGAGAATATCACTCCCTGAAAATTAAGCAAATTTTGGTCACTAAGATCTGTTGTCCTGACTTATTTTTCAATGTTCCCAGTACTACTTTGATTGGAGGACATCAACTTGGACCCAAATTCTTACCTGATGTCCCTCAAGTCGGTGTAGAACTCGGGAAAGTCCATCCTTCTTCTTACCACAGACAGCCCAGATCACCACTTGGTTGAAGACGGTTCCAGCAGCCAATGCCAGATCTTCCCAGGTGGTACCAATGAATTTAGCGCAATACCTATCAGTTGCTAAGGAAACAGAAGCCAGACTACCCCAATGGAGGAAAATTTCAAGGAGAGTGACAGCCCAAAGTCTTGTCTGAAACCAAAACCAACTCAAAAAGTCTATGTTACTAGGGGAAAGGATACAGAATGCATATCTCTTCACACTGGACTCTGTGCAATAGGACCCTCTCTCTCCAATTATATAGCTCTACACTGTTGTGGCCCAAAGAAACTGCAAGTGTTGACCTGGTCTTGCTGCCATAACCAACCCAGGCTACATCCCAGATCCAGTCTTTAAATACAGCAGGCTCTTGAAGCAAGTGTAAGCTAAAAGAAAGACAAGAATAAGACTCAAAGGATCTTCCGCCTTTTTAATCACAAGTTGCTCTAAAGATTGCAAGTGGATCACTTCCCCTCACCTCGATGTGCCTTTGTCAAATGTGACAATTCTGATCGACTTCTGACCAAATACACAGAACTGGATCGAACCATCTGTCACAGCTCCAGGCCTGATTCCGTGGATTCTTGAACTTGGTAAGCATTTGGAGCAGGCAACCCAATTCTTCGTCTCTAAACTGAACACATGAATCCAAGGACCAACACCTGAAAAGGAACAATAGTAATACAGGTTTATCTCCTTAATTAAGTTTCTCCCCTTGATTTATACATGTATCTGCAATAGACTTCACCAACTGGTTATGATCATGATGATGGACTTTAACAGTACGGTAGGCTTTCCAGTACCATGCAGGTACTTGGGGCTTGTAACTGTGCAAGTTCTGTAGCCTACCACTATTTGAGTACCGGTAATAGGCCTACCCACTGACAATGCTCCATTGACATACCAGCAAAGAGATGGTTTTCCGTGAACTCCAATGCTGTCACTGGACCAATAAGAGGCAGCGTCTCCATCCTCATGAGTTTTCCAAGAAGCTACAACACATGGGCACAGATTTTCAAGCAGCGATATGAACTGAAACAGAATGATACCACTGGAGTGGAAGAAGTGCCACTATCTTTTTTATGACTACTGGTATATCTTTTAGCACAGAAAGGCATCAACTGAAAGCAGAAAGGCATTAGGGACATGGGTCTCCCCCCACTCCCATATTTCCCCATCCTGTGCTGCCGCTGCCCCAGATGCACTCACTCGCGCCAGGCCTTGTGTTTTGAGGCGAGTGAAAAACTGCTCGCCTGAGAACAATAGTTTTCTATTGTTCTCAGGCGAGCAGTTTTTGACTCGCCTCAAAACACAAGGCCTGGCGCG
>NMRB01001186.1:60084-124910 GCA_002633025.1 Notospermus geniculatus
TTACATCGGTCTCGGCGTACTTTCCTGAGGGGATATGGTATGATGTTGATAATTTTAAGAGAATCGTCGGGCCGAAGTCGGAAACCATTCCAGTCACTCTAAGTAAGATCCCAGTATACCAACGAGGTGGATCTGTTATTCCTCGCAAGGAAAGAATCCGTCGGGCTGCCAATTTAGGTCGCTATGATCCTTACACTCTCATAGTCTGCCTTGACAAGGACGGCAAGGCAAACGGGGATGTTTATATTGATGATTACCATACATTCCGTTATAAAAAGAGGGATGAGTTTATCTACCGGGCATTTGTATATGGGGATAGTAAGTTAGAGAGTAAGAACATCGATATGAATGGTAAATATACCACCAAGTCCACTGTGGAGAGAGTTGTGATTGCTGGTGTTAAGAAGAAACCCACGAAAATTGAAGTATCAGGTCTTTTTTACAAGAGAAGAGCTTTAGATTTCTCTTTCTCTGATGAGAGCTTCGTGCTAGTCATTAGATTGCCTAATGTCAACATTGGAGATGATTGGACCATTGAATTACTATAAAGAACACCTAGTCCTGGTACACCTGATTTAAGTCACCCCCAGTAAACAGTGAAGGTCGTTTTCATAAAGGGCGTTAAAGACTTAGACGCATGTAACTTTACTAATTTATTTAGATTTCTCTTTCTCTGATGAGAGCTTTGTGCTAGTCATTAGATTGCCTAATGTCAACATTGGAGATGATTGGACCATTGAATTACTATGAAGACCACCTAGTACACCTGATTTAAGTCACCCCAGTAAACAGTGAAGGTCGTTTTCATAAAGGTTGTTTAAGACTTAGACGCATGTAACTTCACTAATTTGCACACACTTCCACCATGCATTTGACGAAGTTACATGCGTCTAAGTCTTAAACACCCTTTATGAATACCAGACAAGCCTGAAAGCATTTCCCCTTTTTACACCTTTGTGCCCAAACCTTGATTTCCCTTGAAGGCCTTGTGACATTTGGTTTCCTGTTTTTTTATTTGAAGAAAGTGATATAAAAGGCATTCACCACCGAGGGTGTAAGATGTGGCTTTGAGACTTGGTATTTTTGCGAGATTGGTGAGAAATGAGGTCAGTTATTTGTATAGAAGTTTTCGGACTGTAGTAGATGTAAATAGTTCTCCCAAAAGGGTAGCCTGTTGTGCCTGTGACTATCCAAGTTGGGCCAATGACGGTAGAAAGAGAAATGAACTTTGAAAGGTACCGTAATTAAACTGAAAGAATGGTATATTTATATTGTACAAGGTGCACTAGAATAGACAGGGATTCTCATTTTCATTGTCATTGTCACTGTCAACTCACTTGATATAAATTTCTAGACCAAACTCTTTCATTCTGTCTTTTGTACTTAAGTGATAACTCAGGGTTCGTACAGGTCATTATAATCCTGGAAAGTTTTGGAAATTTGGACTTGTTATTTCCATGTCTGGAATGTCTTGGAATTTTGAGAAATCCTATTGATTTTCAGTAAGGGATCATGGAAATCTGCATGCATTGCAATTTGTGTTGAAAAAGTGCGTATTTTATTGGGTGTTTGACTGACGGTCTTGATCACCACGCAAATGTGCCAATTCCTATGTACACAGTGTGTTGGCTGGCTATGTCCACATTTTGAGGCCAGGTGTCAAGTCTTGAATAAACCCTGCTGCCAAGCTGTCTTTCAGTCTTTGATTCCAGTGAGCTGTGATTACGTTTTGTCACATTCATTAGCTACATGATTATAACAGATTTGCCAACCTGGCTTGGTAGTAATTAGTGGAAACCTTGATCTGTAAACCTTGAGTTGAGTAGGCCTAATTGATGTTTTCATGGAACTCGTGGAACCATCATTTCAATGTCAAGTATGTGGACTAAGGTGCTGTTCTGCATCAAAATTACCGAAAAACAGCCATGGAAATCTGGAAAATATCCCTTGGAAAAATGTGGAAAAGCCATGGAAATTTTAGTCTCAGGGGCTGTACGAACCCTGTAACTGCATATTATGATTATCATTATATCAAGCAACTTTGGTGTGTTTGTGACTGTGAGCGTACTTGTTCTCTATCGATATGCAGATGAAGAAATAGTAGGGATAGTGGTATTGTAGAAGATATCTCCAACAGCTTGAAAATTAAGACTTGCCTTGAATCCACGATCATGAAATTCTGTGCACTTTGGGTGAAATCTATGAAGAATTGATGAAGCAGTTGAATTTCCATCAGCGGTCAAAGTTTCGAAAAAGGGACTTGTTTATTCAGAGTGCATAGAATGGCTCGGCTACTTTACTTTTGTATAGATGTATAGTCTTGGCTCATGATGATAATAATGGCACTGTGTGCAGTATTTTCTGGTTCACGGGTCTCATAGTGGGAACATTACTGGGTGGTAGCAGTTGAAGTACTTAAAGAATTTGTGACCCGGTCTGTGAAAACCCAGCCAAAGTCGCTGAACATCACAGGGTTAAAAGGTTATGTTGGGAGTCTGATCACAATGAAAAAACAACGGTCTGTTGGTGGCAAATAAAGCCTTATCGATTGTGCAACAAAGGGCAGGTATGATCAAGGCCTGTCACTCCCCAGCGGCTTTTGCCGGGTTTTCACAGATCGTGTCACATTTGTTTCGTCATTTATGGATACGATTATAAAGGTTTGTTGAAATAGAAGTTACTTGGATCTCAGAAATTCTTTACTGCTGTCCTAAGTTAGTGTCATCAACTCACTCATGTGCTCAGTAGCATTTATTCAATTTCTCTCTGCCATGATCAGGTACCGTAGCAATGTGCTTTGTGAAACCTCTTTACTTTCAGATGTCAATGTTTCAGTTTGGTTCAATGTGCTATAGAATATGATCAATATCTGGCTATGATTTCACTGTTGCCAATGGCTTCAATGTGCTGTCACTGCTGTGTTCAGCCGTTTGGAGAAATTATAATGAAACACTTTACAAATTACCGGTACATGAAAAATTTATAAGGTGAGCAATGAATTTATGATCAAATATAACCGTGGTAACAGATTGAATTGTAGCCAGTTGGAGACCAATCATGTAATGTTTTCATTCAGTTGTGTATTCTGCCTATTAAAAACTTTCACTTCTGTTAATGTAACAAGATTTTGTGAGATTATGTGATTGAAATATACAGTACAAAAGAACATACAGCCTTGTTCATTCAAGTGATCTTTAGCTGTGTTCACACTGAAACCGACTTGAAAGCGTTTTCCGTAAAACGTTTTACGGAAAACGCTTTCGACCAAAAACGACTGTGCCACACTACAGTCACCAAAGCGTTTTCAAAACGGTTGTCGCGCCCGAATGACGTCGAGTCGTTTTGAAACCACTTCTGGAACTGTTTTCGTTAAAACGCTTTCAAACCGTTTTAAGAGGGCTCTAGTGTGGCACCCTAAACCGTTTTAACATCTTAAAACGTTTTCAAACCGTTTTAAAAGCCCAGTGTGAACGCAGCTTTTGTTGACTTGCTCAAGCCTGAGCTTCCTCTCCCATCTGGGGATGTGCAGATCAGTCAGTTGTTCTCAAGTTGTTAGGATGGAAAATGGAGTCGAAAGTCCTTCAGAGGTTCGTAAATAAGGGCCCTGCTCCTCCATGTGCTAGTTTCCTCAGATGTGAGCGGCTCCAGCAAAAGCAGACGCTTGTCGCAACCCGAGGAAAGGGTTAACGGCCTTGCAGCACAACAGCTGAGATGTACGTTGACACGGGATGGATTTACAATAGTAGTGGACAGCAGTGATAACAGTTGGGTAAACTGATGACCATTTGTGACAAGCGTCTGCTTTTGCTGGAGTGGCTTACATATTATGACTTCGCTCTCAATAGGCAATAAAAATTTCACAGGGTGTCCCCCTAAATTGTTCCGAGTACCATTCAGCAGTGACAGTTTGCTGCAACATGCTGTCTTAGTGTGAGGTTTTGAACCATTCAAAGCCACAGATCCCCTGGATCTATCCATCAGCAACTCAACTTCAAATTCTTTGAATTCAAATTCCTTTTTGGACACCCTTCAAAGCTCTTCGCTAATGACCTATCACCATTGCCTGGGTTGAGCTTTTGAGACTGACAGAATATAAATACTGTCATAATGTTACTGTGCATCTTTTATTTAGTGCCACCTGGAGGGGGTCACATTTGTCAACAAATATCTTCACAGAGTTTCGAACATGTGCGTTTTGAAAATGAATTTTTTTGACGATATTCAAATATATGTGAGCTATCTCGGAGTACGTAAATGAAAATGATAGTTGTTGGACACCTTTCTCAATATTTATGCCAATATGCCATAATTTGCATCTGTAGAATTCAGCTCAACCCAGTCAATCAATGTGGCTGTTTAAAGTGAGTGGGCTGGACCAAAATTTTAATGGCCCAAGCTACTCACCTTAAACTCCACATCCACCAGTGCTGCTCGATTGGTTTATCAAAGGCCGAGCGGTGTGTGGATTGTCTGTGATTCATGCACCTAAAAGATCCCTTGGGATCATTCGTAAAGAGTAGGGGAATCTCCCCGGTCCCAGGTTTCCATCCTCTACAATTCAGTCAAATGGGACACACAGGAGTCCCCAGGTCACTAAATGCAATATTCATCCTAACTGATGGTGACGATCACGACTTCGAATCCTATCTTCAGATTCAAGGTGAAACTGAATGTGTGTCCATAAGGGCTACCTGAATGAAAACAACCTATTTTTCAGGACCTAAATTTAATGGTAACACCTGGACTCCTAAAGCTATGTGCACACAGAGCTTAGTGCTTGCACGATCATAGCCGCAAGCCTCTTCGAGAGGACGCAAGGCCCAAGAAATCTCTGTGTGCACCTGAGGCCGCAAGCCGTTAGTGCTTGCGTCCCGAGGCGCAGTCGGAATCGTAAATATCAATTTTTTTATATTTGGCGCAGCCGTATACGCCCAGCCACAGGACGCAAGGCCGTGCAAAGATCCTTGCGCCATTGTGTTCACACAGCGGCGCAAGGATTTAGAGGACTGCGTGATGCAAGGTTTCGCTGCCGCTAAGATCGCGCAAGCACTAAGCTTTGTGTGTACATAGCTTAACAGAATGATAGAAAATCCCACCCTTTGTATCAACGGAATGTGTTTGTCTTGGGACTGAAAAGCATTCCATTTTGTTGTTATGAAGGAATGGGACAACATCAATGACCTGTCAACAGCATGCAAACCCACAAGTACAGGTGATTCTGGTGTAGCAGGGATCACATCACCCTGGAATCTAATCCAGTTTAAATGTTCAATGAGGGCTGAGGACAACATCGACATACAACAGCAGAGTGTTGTGACCCGGACTTTCATTCCTAGGACTTTCCCCTCTGATACACCGACTGTACAAATTAAGTGAACGAAAACCGTCTGTTTACTTTTTCAATGCCTTCAATGATTCATTACTCGACTCAACAACTCTCCAACAAGTGAGGAAATCTCAACCCTGGTAACAACTGAACATGTTTGTCTTTTGCCCTGAAAAAGCATTCTGTTCTGTTGTTTTTGAAGGACTGAGACAACTCCAACACAATAGGCCTGCACGTACACACACCTTCATGAATCAAAACTGCCTGTTTACAAACTTCTTCAGGGCTGCTGATGATGTGCTCCTTAACATCACAACAATCTCAACATGCACTGGCTGTGGGCCTTAACCCGCTAACTGAGGAATTTTTTTTAGTTCTAATTTTTTTCTTTAAAAAAAATTGCCACAAAAAGGCATTTGACACACAAGGTTCCAGGTGTGATATAACGTCCTACGCACTGTGACACGCCGTTTCCTTGCAAGGCGTACTATTACGCGTTACGCAAGCAACGATCCTCTGGTGTTTCTGGGGATTCCAAGGATTCCATAATGACGTCCTACCCAGTTAACGGGTTAAAGTGTATGCAGGTCCCTATGAATACTTGATTGAAAACCATGAATTTTGTTTTTTCAGGGTCTTTAATGAAAGAATACTAGAGAAATGTTTTCACATGACATTTGATCCATCCTGAGACTCAGGTCATTTCACTCGGCCATCGCCTCCCTTATGAAGAAGAGGGGCGACGTAGAAGATGCGTCTGAATGACCCTGTTTTGAGAGGATGGACATCATCTTGAATCTTTATGCTGCCCATACTGAAGAAGTTGAAGACCAGTTCCAGCCAACACCACACAATTATCATCCCTGAAATGGAAAATAACCACAATTCTTCATGTGAGCCAGCTTCCCTAACATCACATCACAAGAACAAAACTACATTTACGGGTTTCAGAAATCACCGCGGCAGATTTTAACTCGCACAAATGACACGATTTGTGTAGTGTTCAACCTACCCCAAAGTCCAATGATCACAGGCAGCAACATCAGCTACATCCACAAACTTCACTTCACAGATCTCGAGAGTCTGAAAACATAATTTAATTGAGTGTTATACAAAGAGTGAAAGGTTGGAACTTGGACGAGAATATTCTAAGAAATGTGTAAAACTAAAAGAATGTAGGCCTACTGAATGAATCAGTGAAAAGTGTTGAACACTAGCACTGGAAGTGCAAAACAAACGTCTTATGACAACTATACAATACTCAAGATTTAAAAGAAATTTGCGTACTTCCTTTTCCAGTGACCAGTTCCAAATAATAGCTCTTTGATCTATAGAAACAGTCAGCAATTGCAGCCCTTTTAGGAAACAAATTCCAGTTATCTGAGCAGCATGAGCGAACAAATGACGAACTTGTCTCCCAGGAACTGCATCATTCGAATCTCTGATGGAGAATTCCGTCAGCACGAGTGCATTGTCATCGCCACCGCTTGCCAAAAGATAGACATCAGCTGAAATTGAAATCCAAAATTGAGCACAAAAACAACACATAAAATGACAGTACCCGGTATAAGTAAAGTCGTCTCTGATATTTGCAGATTTTCGACCCCAACCAGGGTCTTCCTCAGGCATTTTCTTGTCGAGATCCCAAAAGTGAAGCTTCTGGGATCTTCACTTCTGGGATCTCTACTAGAAAGTGCCCGAGGAAGACCCCGGTTGGGGACAAAAGTTAGCTAAATTGAAAGATAGGAATAGTATCTTCGGATTGTAGATCTTCGACTGGATAACTTTTGCTTCAGAACTGAAAAAACAAACTTACTCTCAATTTTCTTGACAGCGATGGCATTCACTCCTGACTGGTGGGCAGGAATGACACAGGATGGCTCTTGAAAGACATCACATTTGGGAGCACCACAACCAGCTGAAAACACCATGTCACTTGTTTCCAATTCATGTTCCTCATGAGTACTAGAAGTCTTCTCTGTTCGTTTATCACATTCAGATAACACAGCATTTGTGACATTCCAGAATGCTATCTTTCTATCTGTTCCAGCAGACAATATAAAGACCTGAGGAGATGGACCTTCAACAATCAAATGTCTGACACAGAGCAGGCAGTGGTCATGGTAACCAGTTTCACCTAGAAGTCGGAACTTCTTCGAATTTTCACAAAATGTGAAGAGCCTTAGAAATCCATCAGAGCAGGCTGCAGCAACAAAATGAGTCCTGCCATCAAATTTCTGATTGACTTCCGTGGCTCTGAAACTTGTCAGAGCCATAAAACGTGTTTCCAGGCTGGGGTCATATTCGAAGACTTTCCAAGGTTTGCGGGCTTTCCTGCTTTTGTATTGCAGCATGTGAGCAGACAGGAGTTCATGGTTGCATGTGACTGACTTTGGTACCTCAGAAATGAAATCTTGAACACAAGTAAATGCACCATCAAATTCAAAATCTGTACTTTTCTGACTTTTACAACTTTCACATGTACCACAGTTTGAGTTTTGTTCCGCATACGGAGAAAATTTCACCGTCAACTGCCATACTTTCAGTTGTGCCCTTCCACCACCAGAAAAGAGAATGTAAACAAAGTCGTTAACGTCGTCACTCGATGTTGGAGATGAGAGACTGAGACATCGAACACTGGAGAGATGTCCCTGTAACATCTTCAGAGGCTGAATTGACATATCCCCTTGTTTGTTATCTGGTGATGCGTCAAGGAATGAATCTTTGATACAGCGCAGGAAAATTCCTCCAGTATTTGTGTTAACAGATTTTTTCCATAAGAGCCAACGCCATAGCATTATTGCCGTGGTAAGTACGGAAGAGGCCACCTCAGGGTACTCATGCTCCGCACTTGGATGGGGTCTTTTACTTGCCCTTGTAAAGGCACAAGGCACCAAGCCATACTGTCCCATGCGATGGACTGAAGATCCAGGGATGATTAATCCCATATATGGCCCGGGATTCGAACCCGGGACCTGCCGCTTGCTAAGCCGATGTGATAACCACTTGGCTATCAGGCTCCTCCAGCTGTCATGGCCATTTTGACAGGTATCAAATTTCTTAGGCCCAAACCAAAAGGATACGTCTCACTGCTATGATATTGACATAGGTGTCTTCACTGCTTGTGCAGAACACATGGATGTTTCCTTGCGTTGTGATGTGCTTTACGTCGGTCAGTTCTCTTCCATGCAATGGAGGCTGAAAAGGACAATTTACTCAGTATGACCAAATTGGATCAGCTCCGAGGGTGACTTGGTTGATTTGTAATCACACCTAGAGTCAAAATCTAAAACAACAAAGCCAACCTGGATAATCTGTTGATTAGACTGTATCTCCCCCTGGTGTATGACAATGCTTCCTCTCTTGGTGTAGACAAAAACAGCTTGGTTGTCATAGAAACTGAAATCCCAGTCTCGATGTCCTCCCCCACATTCAATCTCCAGCAGTTTCTGATTCGTGTTCAGACTCCAGAGTTCAAAGTTCACCTGAAATGAGAAAGATAACACGATGGAAAACACTGTTACCTGTCAGCTCTGAGATTGATCCCCATTTACTTCTCAAGCCAAGCAGAAAGCAGCATGGTCCAGTAGGGAACAGGACATTCCAAATTAAAGAATCTACAATGACCATGCATTTTCCTTACAGTGTGAAAACCAAGGGCGTAGGTCTCCTCATCTGTGAAGTGTAGTCTACAGAGCCACTCGAAGCCTTTGGCAACCTGGAAGGGTGAGAAAGGTGCAGTTGAAAAAGTGACGTATCGAGGACCACACTGCTTGGCGGACAATTTGCCCTTTGGGCAATAAGCCTCAAACAGTTTCTTGTCAAATTCAATTTCAGTGATCTTTGTGAGGAAGGCATCCTTCAGTTTCACAGAGCTCTTGGCATGGAGCACTTTGTACCTTGTTTCCATTGAGCAGCTTCAGCTGTCCATCCTCCAAACTGTACTGGACGTATCTACCATCTCTACCACAACTGTATACATGGTCGTCATGGAAACAAACATGGCTGACACCAGACTTTCCATGAACTTTGAGGAATGTGTTGCATGGAGACGAGGATGAGTCTGAGAGATCAAAGACGTGGACTGTTCCACCACGATCACTGCAGACGAGGAGATCCTCTCCGTGAAGAAGTATGGCACTTGTCACCCATCGTTGTTTGCAGTATGGCAGAGTGAAATCGTGAAGGAGTTTGCGCACAGCCATGACACCATCTTCTCTTAATACTTCATACAACGTCTAAAAGTTGAAAACATACTTCATGAAACTGAAAACTTGTGTTAGAATCATTGGTTGGTTTTCTATCATTAGATGGCGCTGCGACCGTATCAACTTT
Organism: Notospermus geniculatus; assembly: GCA_002633025.1. Classification (NCBI taxonomy): domain Eukaryota; kingdom Metazoa; phylum Nemertea; class Pilidiophora; order Heteronemertea; family Lineidae; genus Notospermus; species Notospermus geniculatus. The sequence continues at coordinate 69,746 of NMRB01001186.1, forward strand.
TCCACTGTGGTGTTGTACAGAACGTCAACGATCACACTACCACGACGTTGTGGCTTCATGCTCGCACCTCGTATTGCCACGGAGATGACGTCCTGAAGACAATGAAAAGGCCTGATACGGTTGCAGCGACATCTTTGCTTGGAGAAGTGGCGATAGCCTCATTACTAGTCATTTTCAGTACAGTGACAGTCTTTATCAACAAGACATCATCCTTCAGTAGATAAAAGTACATGAACTTACAATTTGTCCATTGGGTCCCGAGACAAGCAGACTGCTACTCTCACAGCCTTCATCCAACCAATGTATGCTGTGTATCTTCCCTTCAAAGACTTTCACATCAACGACATCACCATCACCTGGAGAAAAACACATGTACCTCTCTCAATGGACACCTCTCTTTTATGGACACCTAATTTCTAAGTTCTAGATTCTAAATTCAGAAAAGGTCCTTACCTAAATGCACTACTTTCATGAGACCTTGGATACTCCCCAGTACAGCATACTTCCTAACGAGACTAAGAGACAGTACGCTGTAGGATCGGTAGTCTTGATCAATTAGAAGCGTTCTCCAAGTATTCGTGTCAATCGAAAACTGCAGCAAGTAGCCTTCATTGGTCAAGATAAGGAGGGCTCGCAGATCCAGAAGGGCAACATTTCTGGGGTAATCCTCCTCTAGCTGCAATCGGTGAAATGTACAGGGTGTCAAAGTTAGCAAGACCTTGTCCATTTCTGTTTTGCACCAAACATAAGTTGATAAATTTTCCTCGGCATCAACTTGAACTCATTCTTTCATATTACGTGATATCTGCTCTTATTGCTAAGCAACATCCTTGCAACCAGCTCATGTACATGACAAGAAGGGTCACAAGGAAACCAGGCCACTATCTCGTTAAAAGGTACATGAATAATTTGGAGTTTACATGCAATGAGGAACTGGGTTGATAATCCATGATTAACTTGCCATATTAGGAGGTAGTTGAAGGGTCTTGGATATGAAGTCTTCAGTGACTTCTTTTGTCTTCAAATCCCACAGTCTCACACTACAATCTCCACCACCAGTTGCCTGAAACAACAAAAATGATGGAAACTGCAAACACCAAACTTTATGACTTCATTATAATCTTCAACTGAGCTACCTTATCGACTAGTGTTCCTGTCTTTTTACTCACAATGACAGCTTGAGATGGATGGGCTCCCAGACTCCAGATGCTTTTCCCACGGTGACCTTTGAACCTCTGCATGACCTGTCCTGTGTAATCCCAGACACATGTCGTGGAATCCTAGAAAAGGGGTAAAATTGCATCTTAGTTTGCATTTACCGGTGGAACTCTAACTGTGGCACTAATTGCAGTCCATAATGTCAGTTTGTTTCTTCATTTCCACGGACACACAACCTCCATTAGCCTTACCTCGCCAATTGTGATGAAAGATTTATCCAGAAGGCGCACATCCCAAACTCTTGCAGTGTGGCCATACAAACGGTGCAACTTGGTAAATTTCACTCCCTTCCAATCTAGCAGCTTCAATTCTTCAGCGTCATTGGATTTGTCCAATCTCCACAGCTGAAGACTCCGGTCGTCTGATACAGAGCAGAGACATTGGAGAAGTGGGTGGTAGTCTATTGAGAATATCACTCCCTGAAAATTAAGCAAATTTTGGTCACTAAGATCTGTTCCCCTGACATACTTTTCAATGTTCCCAGCACCACTTTGATTGGTGGACATCAACTTGGACCCAAATTCTTACCTGATGTCCCTCAAGTCGGTGTAGAACTCGGGAAAGTCCATCCTTCTTCTTACCACAGACAGCCCAGATCACCACTTGGTTGAAGACGGTTCCAGCAGCCAATGCCAGATCTTCCCAGGTGGTACCAATGAATTTAGCGCAATACCTATCAGTTGCTAAGGAAACGGAACCCAGGCTGCCCCAATGGAGGAAAATTTCAAGGATAGTGACAGCCCAAAGTCTTGTCGGAAACCAAAACCAACTCAGAAAGTCTATGTTACTAGGGGAAAGGATACAGAATGCATATCTCTTCACACTGGACTCTGTGCAATACGACCCTCTCTCTCCAATCATATAGCTCTACGCTGTTGTGGCCCAAAGAAACTGCAAGTGTTGACCTGGTCTTGGTGCCGTAACCAACCCAGGCTACATCCCAGATCCAGTCTTTAAATACAGCAGGCTCTTGAAGCAAGTGTAAGCTAAAAGAAAGACAAGAATAAGACTCAAAGGATCTTCCACCTTTTTAATCACAAGTTGCTCTAAAGATTGCAAGTGGATCACTTCCCCTCACCTCGATGTGCCTTTGTCAAATGTGACAATTCTGATCGACTTCTGACCAAATACACAGAATTTGATCGAAGCATCTGTCACAGCTCCAGGCCTGATTCCGTGGATTCTTGAACTTGGTAAGCATTTCGAGCAGGCAACCCAATTCTTCGTCTCCAAACTGAACACATGAATGCAAGGGCCAACACCTGAAAAGGAACAATTTTAATACAGGTTTATCCCCTCAATTATAAAGTCTGTCCCCTTGATTTATAATCTGCAATAGACTTCACCAACAACTGGTTACGATCATGATGATGGACTTTTAACAGTACCGTACCAGGTAGGCCTACTGGTGGCTGGTACCAGTAACTGTGTGTAGGTTCTGTAGCCTACCACTATTTGAGTAATACCCACTGACAATGCTCCATTGACATACCAGCAAAGAGATGGTTTTCCGTGAACTCCAATGATGTCACTGGACCAATAAGAGGCTGCGTCTCCATCCTCGTCACTTTTCCAAGAAGCTACAACAACACATGAGCGCAGATTTTCAAGCAGCGATATGAACTGAAACAGAATGATCCACTGGAGTGGAAGAAGTACCGGTACGGTATCTTTTTTATGACTACTGGTAGGCTATATCTTTTAGCACAGAAAGGCATTAGGGACATGGGTCTCTCTCCCACTAGATTTCCCCATCCTGTGCTGCCGCCGCCCCAGATGCACTCACTCGTGCCAGGCCTTGTGTTCTGAGGCGAGTGAAAAACTGCTCGCCTGAGAACAATAGACTTTTCTATTGTTCTGAGGCGAGCACATTTTGGTTCCCTCAGTCACCGCTAGGTTGAAAGGTGACTTCGGTAGCGGCCGCCATCTTCGGGGCGAATTTTTCGCCCCGATGCTATTTTTAGACACGACTGACCTGATTAGAATGGGGAATCCCAAACAAACCCACGTGTTCAGAAAATGTCAACATGGCCGATTGGCAGGATGTCAGACATGTGACAAGGGAATCCCCAAATTATGATAATGAGTCTCAACAAAATGGCGGTAGCTACCGAAGTCACCTTTCAACCTAGCGGTGACTGAGGGAACCAAAATGAGGCGAGCAGTTTTTCACTCGCCTCAAAACACAAGGCCTGGCGCGCTGTTCTAATTGTGCTAAATTCCTTTACCTCGCGGCCAGGAATTGGCAGGAAGGGCTTTATGCGGGGCGAATTTTTGGGCAGGGCGCGGGGAAAGACGTTTCAAAGGGCTTTTTGCGGGACACATGGACCACACTAGGCAGGGGAGGGCTTAGGAGCTGGNAGCTGACGGCGCCGTAGTCCGAACACTGCCTCCTGTTGCTCATTTGCAGAACTGACGGCCGCAACATAGCGTCCAGCAGATTCTAAAAACGCACTGGCTATTCGTACCGTCACGGTGCAAATAACTTCTAAAAATAGCAATACGAGTCAGACGTTCGGACTAACGGCGCCGGTTTCCGATAATGCTACCTCTTGGCACTAGATGGCAGCAGCTGACGGTGCGCTTGAAACCACTCTCCACACAAGAGTTTTCGCTGCATGGAGATTGCGCCGGCGGATCACCGTACGATTCTGCCACCTTTCTTTAGCTTCTGGTAGTTCAGCGCAGTCCATCCATGTAGTCGTGGCGAATTGTATGGAGAATGCACACATCGGCCTTTGCTTTGAAAAAGTTCTAGAAGTAGAACTTCGCTGACCCTTCAGTATTATGACGATACGCAAGTTGTATGCGACACAGGTATTTCTAATCTTTAGAAATTATTAATAAAGTCTTTTATAGGCCTATCGGATATTTTACTGTTATAAAAAGTGAAGTGAAAGGTGAAGCCAGTTCAGCATGTTCATGTCGTGTTCACGAGAGAAATGCGTGCATCACTGCAATGCATGCTGTGCATCGCAGTGCAGTGGGCCTGTATTGTGTGTTCTTTATCTGTTTATCACATGTACTCCGTGTGCATAATAGAGGGGCACTGCTGCATGCTGTAAGCCTACGTATAGGACCTGTGCCGAGTGAGAAGCCTAATCGATGTCAGTTTGCTGTGTGATGTTTGCAACTGCAGCTGTTTGACAGTTTGTTAGTGTTGTTTTACAGTTAGGCCTAAGCCCTAGGCCCACACCACAAACAAAGACTTGTCAAAGTCACAACCCAATGCCGTGGATGGCTCGCTCGGGTAGCCAGTACGGCGGTAGGCTATGTATGACTATGACGAGGCTACGTACGTTAAATAGGCCTTTGACTATGTATTCATAAGTTCATTTACTTACTTTTCATTTCAGATGGCGCTGTGCTGGATACAGTTCCAATGCCTGACAGCAGTGCTGCTGCTCTTTATCGCTGGTGTCTCTGTAGCAGTTGATCGAGGAAACTTCAAGACATGTGACCAGAGTGGTTTCTGCAAACGTCACCGCAATATGCAGCCAGGGAATTCAGTTTATGAGGCGTTGGTTGACACACTTGACATCAAAGAAGCACTGGCCTGAAAATGACACTATTGAATACAAAAGACAATGTCAAATTCCAGCTGGAGGTGACAGGAATTGCAGGTGGAATGATACGAATGAGGATAACAGAACTTGAGCCCCTCCGACCGAGATACGAACCCCCAATGGGAGATGTCTTGGTGAAGGAGCCAGTATTGGCTGGCATCACTGTGGAAAAGAACTCTGACCAGGTTTTGGTCGGCTACTTGGATTATCAACTTGTCATAAATGCCAAACCTTTCAGGCTTGACATTATTGAGAGCAATACAGTAATACTCAGTGTCAACTCTAAGGGTCTGATGAAATATGAACACACTAGGGAAAAGGGCCAACCTGAGGAGAAGAAGGAGACAGAGGAGGAGGGTGGAGAACAGAAAGAAGTAGAAGAACCCCCTAAAGAAGAAGAAGCGAAACCTGCAGAGGAACCTGACATGTGGGAAGAGAATTTCAAGGGTCACGCAGATAGCAAACCCCATGGCCCAACTTCTGTTGGTATGGACTTTGCTTTCCCTGCGTTTGAACATGTATATGGTATCCCAGAGCATGCAGATTCTTTTGCTCTTAAGTCCACAAAGGGTGGTGATCCTTATCGTTTGTATAACCTCGACGTCTTTGAGTATGAGCTTTACAACCCGATGGCACTGTACGGTTCGGTGCCACTTATGCTGGCGCATAATACTGAGAGAACAGTTGGCTTGTTCTGGTTGAATGCTGCAGAGACTTGGATTGATATAAGTAACAGCAAAGCTGACAAACCATTGTTTAGTAAAGTTGTTGACTTTGTCAAGGGAGACAGCGAGTTGCCGCAGGTGGATACTCACTGGTTTTCTGAAAGTGGGATCATTGATGTCTTCTTCTTGTTGGGTCCACACCCAGATTCAGTATTTCATCAGTATGGGACTCTGACTGGAACCACACCCTTGCCGCCACTTTTTGCCATTGCATATCACCAGAGTAGATGGAACTACAATGATGAAGACGACATTAGGAGAGTTGATGCTCAGTATGATGAAAATGATATTCCCCTTGATGCACTTTGGTTGGATATCGAACACACCGATGGGAAACGATACTTCACATGGGACAAGACAAAGTTTCCTCATCCAGATGAAATGATCAGGAACATTTCCAAGAAAGGGCGCAAGATGGTGACAATCATTGACCCTCATATCAAGAGGGATGACGGCTGGGAGTTGCACAAAGAGGCCCAGAGCAAGGCCCTTTACGTAAAGAACAAGGATGGGAATGAGTACGACGGATGGTGTTGGCCTGGTTCTTCCAGTTATCTTGATTTCATAGACCCATCTGTGCGCAGCTGGTGGGCGGAACGATTCGACCCATCAAAGTATGAAGGGTCTAATTTCCACCTACATACTTGGAATGATATGAATGAACCGTCTGTTTTCAATGGACCTGAAGTGACCATGTACAAGGACAATTTGCATTTTGGTGGGTGGGAGCATCGTGATGTACACAACATCTTTGGTATGTATGTGCAAATGGCAAGTGCACAGGGTCTCATACAGCGATCAGGGAATAATGAGCGTCCGTTTGTTCTGTCTAGAGCGATATTTGCAGGATCACAGAGATGGGGCGCCATCTGGACTGGCGATAACACCGCAGAGTGGTCACACCTAAAGATCTCAATCCCCATGATCCTCTCGTTGAGCGTCGCCGGTATTACCTTTTCTGGCGCAGATGTTGGAGGCTTCTTCAGAAATCCTGAAAACGAACTTCTGACAAGATGGTATCAGGCAGCGGCCTATCAGCCTTTTTTCCGTGCCCACGCTCATTTGGACACCCGTCGCCGAGAGCCATGGTTACTGCCTAAAGAGAACATGCTGGTTGTACGAGCAGCAATCCGAGCTAGATACTCCCTGCTGCCATTCTGGTACACGCTTTTCTACCAGGGAGAAAAGTCAGGTAATCCTGTGATGAGACCTATGTGGGCTGTCTTCCCCAAAGATCCTGCCACTTTTGCCATAGATGATGAGTACATGCTCGGTAATGCTCTCTTGGTCCATCCAGTTACTGAACCTGGTGTTACATCGGTCTCGGCGTACTTTCCTGAGGGGATATGGTATGATGTTGATAATTTTAAGAGAATCGTCGGGCCGAAGTCGGAAACAATTCCAGTCACTCTAAGTAAGATCCCAGTATACCAACGAGGTGGATCTGTTATTCCTCGCAAGGAAAGAATCCGTCGGGCTGCCAATTTAGGTCGCTATGATCCTTACACTCTCATAGTCTGCCTTGACAAGGACGGCAAGGCAAACGGAGATGTTTATATTGATGATTACCATACATTCCGTTATAAAAAGAGGGATGAGTTTATCTACCGGGCATTTGTATATGGGGATAATAAGTTAGAGAGTAAGAACATTGATATGAATGGTAAATATACCACCAAGTCCACTGTGGAGAGAGTTGTGATTGCTGGTGTTAAGAAGAAACCCACGAAAATTGAAGTATCGGGTCTTTTTTACAAGAGAAGAGCTATTTAGATTTCTCTTTCTCTGATGAGAGCTTTGTGCTAGTCATTAGATTGCCTAATGTCAACATTGGAGATGATTGGACCATTGAATTACTATAAAGACCACCTACCTGTAGTACACCTGGTTTAAGTCACCCCCAGTAAACAGTGAAGGTCGTTTTCATAAAGGTTGTTTAAGACTTAGACGCATGTAACTTCACTAATTTGCACACACTTCCACCATGCATTTGACGAAGTTACATGCATCTAAGTTTTAAACACCCTTTATGAATACCAGACAAGCCTGAAAGCATTTCCCCTTTTTACACCTTTGTTCCCAAACCTTGATTTCCCTTGAAGGCCGTGTGACATTTGGTTTCCTGTTCTTTTATTTGAAGAAAGTGATATAAAAGGCATTCACCACCGAGGGTGCAAGATGTGGCTTTGAGACTTGGTATTTTTGCGAGATTGGTGAGAAATGAGGTCAGTTATTTGTATAGAAGTTTTCGGACTGTAGTAGATGTAAATAGTTCTCCCAAAAGGGTATCCTGTTGTGCCTGTGACTATCCCAGTTGGGCCAATGACGGTAGAAAGAGAAACGAACTTTGAAAAGGTAACTGAACTGAAAGAATGGTATATTTATATTGTACAAGGTGCACTAGAATAGACAGGGATTCTCATTTTCATTGTCACTGTCAACTCACTTGATATAAATTTCTAGACCAAACTCTTTCATTCTGTCTTTTGTACTTAAGTGATAACTGCATATTATGATTATCATTATATCAAGCAACTTTGGTGTGTTTGTGACTGCGAGTGTGCTGTTCTCTATTGATATGCAGATGAAGAAATAGTAGGGATAGTGGTCTTGTAGAAGATATCTCCAACAGCTTGAAAAATAAGACTTGCCTTGAATCCACGATCATGAGATTCTGTGCACTTTGGGTGTAATCTATGAAGAATTGATGAAGCAGTTAATTTCCATCAATGGGCAAAGTTTCGAAAAAGGGAGTTGTTTATTCGGAGTGCATAGAATGGCTCGGCTACTTTACTTTTGTATACATGTATAGTCTTGGCTCATGATGATAATAATGGCACTGTGTGCAGTATTTTCTGGTTCACGGGTCTCATAGTGGGAACATTACTGGGTGGTAGCATTTGAAGTACTTAAATTTGTGACCCGGCCTGTGAAAACCCGGCCAAAGTCACTGAACATCACAGGGTTACCGGTAATAGGTTATGTTGGGAGTCTGATCACAATGAAAAAACAATGGTCTGTTGGTGGCAAATAAAGCGTTATCGATTGTGCAACAAAGGGCAGGTATGATCAAGGCCTGTTACTCCCCAGCGGCTTGTGCCGGGTTTTCACAGATCGTGTCACATTTGTTTCGTCATTTATGGGTACGATTATAAAGGTTTGTTGAAATAGAAGTTACTTGGATCTCAGAAATTCTTTACTGCTGTCCTAAGTTTGTGTCATCAACTCACTCATGTGCTCAGTAGCATTTATTCATTTTCTCTCATGATCAGGTAGCAATGTGCTTTGTGAAACCTCTTTACTTTCAGATGTCAGTGTTTCATAGTTTGGTTCAATGTGCTATAGAATATGATCAATATCTGGCTATGATTTCACTGTTGCCAATGGCTTCAATGTGCTGTCACTGCTGTGTTCAGCCGTTTGGAGAAATTATAATGAAACACTTTACAAATTACCGGTACATGAAAAATTTACAAGGCGAGTGATGAATTTATGATTTAATATAACCGTGGTAACAGATTGAATTGTAGCCTGTTGGAGACCAATCATGTAATCTTTTCATTCAGTTGTGTATTCTGCCTATTAAAAACGTTCACTTCTGTTAATGTAACAAGATTTTGTGAGATTATGTGATTGAAATATACAGTACAAAAGAACATACAGCCTTGTTCATTCAAGTTATCTTTGTTGACTTGCTCAAGCCTGAGCTTCCTCTCCCACCTGGGGATGTGCAGATCAGTCAGTTGTTCTCAAGTTGTAGGATGGAAAATGGAGTTTAAAAGTCCTTCAGAGGTTTGTAAATAAAGGCCCTGCTCCATGTGCGAGTTTCCTCGTATGTGAGCCGCTCCAGCAAAAGCAGACGCTTGTCGCAACCCGAGGAAAGGGTTAACAGCCTTGCAGCACAACAGCTGAGATGTACGTTGACACGGGATGGATTTACAATAGTAGTGGACAGCAGTGATAACAGTTGGGTAAACTGATGACCATTTGCGACAAGCGTCTGCTTTTGCTGGAGTGGCTTACATATTATGACTTCGCTCTCAATAGGCAATTCACCATTGTTGGTTTTCCATGCAGCTTACGACTTGACCAGTGCCTAAAATGACCATGCTATTGTCAGTGGCCAAGTAGCCCACTTGAGCGGAAAACTGCAGGAGTGCCTGATGATCACTGGTCCCTGCCAATGTCCAAGAGATGGCAGCAAAGGTCATTTCACAACAATCACACATAACAAATTTACATAAGTAGCAGTTTATTTTCCTATCATCAACATGATAAATAACAATATACAGTATGTATAAATTAGAAATCAATCAAAAAGTGATCAATCAAATTTGACAAATGACCTAAACTACAGATAGCAAGTATGAAGTACATCATGTGTACATGTATATACATGTAGAAAATGGAAGCCCTGTATTCAATGGACACCTCTGTCAGGAAGACATGTGTAGGTACATCTTCTAAGCTGCGTTGATTATTCACCATTGTTGGTTTTCCATGCAGCTTACGACTTGACCAGTGCCTAAAATGACCATGCTATTGTCAGTGGCCAAGTAGCCCACTTGAGCGGAAAACTGCAGGAGCGCCTGATGATCACTGGTCCCTGCCAATGTCCAAGAGATGGCAGCAAAGGTCATTTCACAACAATCACACAAAACAAATTTACATAAGTAGCAGTTTATTTTCCTATCATCAACATGATAAATAACAATGTACAGTATGTATAAATTAGAAATCAATCAAAAAGTGATCAATCAAATTTGACAAATGACCTAAACTACAGATAGCAAGTATGAAGTACATCATGTGTACATCATGTGTATATACATGTAGAAAATGGAAGCCCTGTATTCAATGGACACCTCTGTCAGGAAGACATGTGTAGGTACATCTTCTAAGCTGCGTTGATTAAGGAAAATTCATTTCAACCCAATCTCCCCACCGGCGCCGGCCTGAAAAAAGATGCAAAAGAATCTTACCCTCCTGAAGAGTCAACTAACAGGCGGTTTCATTGACAAGGACTCATGTTCATGATTTTTCAATGGAAAACTGAGAACTATCATCTTTTGGCTAGACCATCCAAACCACATGAAGGAAGCTTCGATACTGACAAACATCTCGAGTACTTGCCCTGAAGGCAACGTCGGCAGAAAACCTACTGCCAAAGCCCCTTCCCCTCCCCATCTCATCAGGGAGGACCAACTCTTAATGGAGTTACTGCATTTTATGAATTTACCATTAAAAGGCAGAATAGAGATCATGTGACACAGAAGAAGAGATGACACGTACCACGGTGACAGGATTTCCCCTGGAACAATTTAGAACATCTGCATTTTCCTCTGCGACACTTCCCTCCATTATAGCATGGCATACGGCAACGACGATGCCTCAAACGGATATTGCATGTCTTGCCAGTATAGCCCTTGCGACACTTGCATATGCCTGGGGTTATGCAGGTTCCCTTGTGGCTGCATTTTGGAGAGCACACAACTGAAAGGCAAATGGTTTAGACTGTCAGACCAGTTTGTGTGGACTGTGCTGCAGGCTTATGCAGCATATTTTTTGTCACCGGAGACTTGTCCAATCAACAAGATATCCCAGGTTTGAGATTTTCTGTCCTGGTGCATTGGTCCTCAATGCAGTTTGGCTCTTCTAGATAACTGGTGCATTCATCTGGCACTGTCAGCATGTAACAAGTCCAATATAAACCTTACCATGCTTATGTCTGTGTCGCTGTTTTTTACAACACAGCACTCCTGATGTAATCCCAGGGATGCAGGAACAACCAGACATCTTGTTTTGTGTGACTGTCACATGACCTGATTTGAGGCTTGGAGGTATTATAATACATATAAATCCATGTTTGAGGCAAGACTGGGCTCCTTTCCTTTCCTTAAACTCACAATTCTTCCCAACACCAGCCATGTGTTTTCTGTGACATCTGTGAAAAGGAGGGTTTAAATTTTTCAGCACCTGAGCGAATTCCAGCACCAGCATGTGGAAGGCAAAAATTCCTAGCTCTGGCGGATAACAACTTGCCAAAGGAAAATGGCTTGACCTGAACAGCCTACCAAACTGGGCCACTTCATAACATAAGCAATAGACACTAGTCGGTTACTGAACGCGTTTTCCGAAGAACAGTTTGCATACCTTGAACATCTGGTTGGCATGTTGGCAGCATTAAATGCATAGCATCCCTCTGTATTGATCACATCATCCCATGATATGCTATGAAGGGCACTCTGATCTCTAGGACTACACACGTGCCATCCCTTCGCACAGAGTGACCTTCCATTTCTGACATGACCCAGCCATCTTCCAGAACATCCCCGGACTGTCTCAAGATGGCTGAGGCTCTCTGCTACACCACGGACACAACCATGATTCATGGTTGTGCCCGTGGCGTACCTGAGGTTTTCACGATGAAGAAAACTTGAATTAGCACCATCTGAAATGTGAAAGAATATTCTAAGGGTTCCATACAGCAGAATCACATGGTGTAAAGGAACTTGGACTGAAAGCCAACGGATGCACTGATTCAGACCCAGGAAAACACAAATTATATTTCCACCACCTTGTTCATTTCTACTCAAATGATTCTCTCAGGAATTCTCACCATCTCCCCTGTGACAACACAACACGCCAGTCATCAACCCAGGTTGGTACATGCAAGACTTGTTGACAAGTGTGTCCACACAGCAGCTGGCATCAATCTTGCCCCCAGTGATGCATGAGGTCTGACCGAAGTTCTGGTGGGGGCAGCCATGTCCAACTGCAGCTAGATCATCCTATAAACAAAAATATGACTCAGTAAACTTTCTCCCTGGCAGCCTTTATAAGTTTTGCTGGAATACAGTCCTCTTGTATTGGTCAAGGTGTCAACTGAGGTGATCCCACCATGGAGGTATTTTATACCTCCATGATCCCACTATCCATTGTGAACTGACAACCCAAAACATACCTTTTCCAAATGACTGGAACACTCATGACAATTACCACCATCCTGAGCTGCATTGAAAGCAAAACAACCACCAAATTCAGTTGCATCCTGCCATGAGATCATCTTCAGCAGTGTCTTGTCTTGGTGTGAGCAGACATTCCACTTGGGGGCACAAAGATGACCAGCATTTGCAACGTGTCCCTCCCATTCTCCACCGCAAGCTGCTATCTGCTCAATTATGTGTAAACCTTCCCGTGTTCCATCGGCACAGCCTGAGTCTGAAATTGATAGTGTTGAGTTCTCATGTATTCAGCCTTTGAAGTCATTCCAGTTCCACTTTGTATGATCATGTACAAGATCAGTGGCAGTGCTACCCTTCTCCACCTATGCTTACCAAAATGTAGACTGATTGCCTCTTTTTCCGTCACAAACCGAATCACCAGCAGAACAAGAAGGCACAAACTACATCCAGTAGGTATTGAGAATTTCATCATCGATCTAGGCCTACATCCTGAAAGTGAAATGATACCAAAACTGAAGTCACATCATTTCATCATCATATATCCGTCATATGACCGTCGGCGATCTTCAACGGTTGCCGAATTCAATTACTACTTATCATTGTGCGTGCGGGCGCCATAAACAAATTACTCAATGTCTCTTGATTGCTCACTTGACTGAAATCTCATTTGTCATCAAATGCTACCAGAGTGGCATAATTTTATCATTTTATGCAAAGCTCTGCTCTGCCACATGATTTCCGCATTCCATTGGGTCGTAGTTACATGTAGATGTATCATGTTGCCAGGCTTTATGTCTTCTCTGTAGGCCCCTATGTAGGGCCTATGTGTATGTATGTGTACATTGATGTACATGTTAGCCTACACTACATACAAATATAGGCTACACAGCAGGGCCCTGCCTAACAAGTGACACTTCAACTCCCAAATCGGGGTGTATGTGGAACTTGTGTACCTTCTTGTGGGTTTTAAGCAATTCAGATTAAATGTTGAAGAAACTATAACGATGTCAAATCGATTTTCCTTTGATTAACAAGAAGTTCAGGACGTTTTTTCGGCTGACTTTTGAAACCGGAAATAGCAGAGCTAGGGCGCTGCCATCTTGAAGTGAAAACGAAAGTTGCATCCTGCCATGAGATCATCTTCAGCAGTGTCTTGTCTTGGTGTGAGCAGACATTCCACTTGGGGGCACAAAGATGACCAGCATTTGTAACGTGTCCCTCCCATTCTCCACCGCAAGCTGCTATCTGGTCAAATATGTGTAAACCTTCCCGTGTTCCATCGGCACAGCCTGAGTCTGAAATTGATAGTGTTGAGTTCTCATGTATTCAGCCTTTGATGTCATTCCAGTTCCACTTTGTATGATCATGTACAAGATCAGTGGCAGTGCTACCCTTCTCCACCTAATGCTTACCAAAATGTAGACTGATTGCCTCTTTTTCCGTCACAAACCGAATCACCAGCAGAACAAGAAGGTACAAACTACATCCAGTAGGTATTGAGAATTTCATCATCGATCTACATCCTGAAAGTGAAATGATACCAAAACTGAAGTCACATCATTTGTCATCAACAAATGCTAGGCCTACCAGAGTGGCATAATTTTATCATTTTATGCAAAGCTCTGCTCTGCCACATGATTTCCGCATTCCATTGGGTCGTAGTTACATGTAGATGTATCATGTTGCCAGGCTTTATGTCTTCTCTGTAGGCCCCTATGTAGGGCATGTGTATGTATGTGTACATTGATGTACATGTTAGCCTACATACAAATATACACAGGGCCCTGCCTAACAAGTGACACTTCAACTCCCAAATCGGGGTGTATGTGGAACTTGTGTACCTTCTTGTGGGTTTTAAGCAATTTAGATTAAATGTTGAAGAAACTATAACGATGTCAAATCGATTTTCCATTGATTAACAAGAAGTTCAGGACGTTTTTTCGGCTGACTTTTGAAACCGGAAATAGCAGAGCTAGGGCGCTGCCATCTTGAAGTGAAAACGAGGCAGTCTGACAACAAATATGGAGGCTTGCCTGGCAGTTCAACGTGAAGTTGAGAAAGTATTGTCCAAATTTAAAAGCATCGATGAGCACACACAGCGAACCCTCGGCCAATTGATTGCTGACGTACAGAGTATACGTGATGAGCTTTCAGAAGGTTGGTAACTGCGAGTATTCGCGAGCAATAGCCTAACTCCAAGACCAAGTCAGCAGAGTCTGGATCATTTCAGCATATCAGCGCACACACATGCATGCATGCACAATGCATGCTAGGCCTATGATGATGTGCACTGCACTGCGTGCATGGAATCAGGGAATGCATTCCTTCATCTTGGTGCTTATAGGTATAGGCCTACACACACGGGCAAAAGGCTAGGCTGTGTCATTCCGCTGTTACATCTGATCTGTCAGTCCAGTGTTTCACAGGGTTTCCCTTTCCGCCGGCGGGGGGGGGGTCAAAAAGGGCAGAACTTTAGTTTAGAATCCCCCTGGAGATTCTGGAACTGGTCAGAAGTGGCACGCAATGAATGGAAATCCTAATTGTACAATCGTAACAACGCGGCTTATTCCGTCAATCGATGACCAGGGATTGTAAAGTCGTTCCTTTTTAACCAAAAAAACCAAAAAAATTTTTGTTTAAAATTTTTTTATCCCCCCCTCCTTGACAATCCTGGCGGAAACCCTGATATGCATAGCTAGCCTACAGTTCATTCCAGTTCCGAGTGGCGCGAGGTTTATCAACGATAGCTCCCCAACGCCTGGGTCGATTTTGATGAAACTTACGTCAATCGACGCGTCTTTCCTGCCGGTATCTTAAAATCCAAGATTCGTCGAACTTTATTGCAGTTAAGTCGTTGAAATTGACAAAAATGTCATTTTCGCCGATCGGCTGCCTCCATCAAAATGACGTCATCGCCAGCGCCACACGAGGAACGTCAGATCGGACTATTTGTTCGGGGGAGAGAAGCCTCTCAGACAGTTCGCATCTGACCTATGAGCTTTCAGAAGGTTGGTAACTGCGAGTATTCGCGAGCAATAGCCTAACTCCAAGACCAAGTCAGCAGAGTCTGGATCATTTCAGCATCAATTCAGTGCACACATGCATGCATGCACAATGCATGCTAGGCCTATGATGATGTGCACTGCACTGCGTGCATGGAATCAGGGAATGCATTCCTTCATCTTGGTGCTTATAGGTATAGGCCTAGGCCTACACACACGGGCAAAAGGCTAGGCTGTGTCATTCCGCTGTTACATCTGATCTGTCAGTCCAGTGTTTGACAATGACAGGGTTTCCCTTTTCGCCAAGGGGGGGGGGTCAAAAAAAAAGGGCAGAACTTTAGAATCGCCCTGGAGATTCTGATGGAACTGGTCAGAACTGGTCAAAAGTGGCACGCAATGAATGGAAATCCTATTGTACAATCGTAACAACGCGGCTTATTCCGTCAATTTATCGATGACCAGGGATTGTAAAGTCATTCCTTTTTAACCAAAAAAACCAAAAAAATTTTTGTTTAAAAATTTTTTTATCCCCCCCCTCCTTGACAATCCTGGCGGAAACCCTGATATGCATAGCAGCGATAGCTAGCCTAGGTGGGGAACACTCACAGATGGGGAATTCTGACAAATGTTACACTGGCATACCTTGACATTAAAGATAATGTATCACGGATATTTTCGCGGGCCACGAAATTCATAGTTTATTTACACAAAAAATGACACACTGCAGTGTGCACAGTCGACAGTGTCTCGGACTTCTTTCTCTCTACTTATAGTTCCTGACCATGCTGAACAGTGGTGTCTCTAAAGTTGGCAAGGCAATTGATAGGGTAGGTATTGTTGAAATCCACTGGCACCATTGGGAGGTGCACCAACAAGTATGGCCTCCCTCATCCTGTTCTGCCATCGGGTTCTCCTCCGACTGCAGGTCTGTGTCTTGCTCAGTCAGGGATTGCGCTAGCCGTTCGCCATGTTCGCCAATGCGATAAAAATGTCTGGGTGGCGATAATATTTTCAACAGACCTCGCCACTGTGGCGAAAGCCCATTATTTCAGAGGGGTGATTGACATACCTGAGCATGTTTAATGATGCAAAGACTGCATGTAACAGGTTCCTGCAACCCCTACACTTGAAAGTGGAACAGTCCAAATCCAGACACAACAAAGCCAGGTGGTCAGTTTCCAGTCAAAACAAAAGCACATGGTCAGGCTGTAGACTTTCTAGTCATGTGTAGTAGTCTTGCTCACAACACCCTCCATGCTTCACAGTGACTTTGGCTCAGACTCAACAGATGTGGCTAACAGTTTTTTGGGCTTGGTTCGCCACAGTGGCTAACACAACTAAAATGTGGCTAAAAAAATTGAGAGTCAGTTAGCCACAGTGGCTAACACATTTTTCAGGCTAGCGCAACCCCTGAGCTCTGTCTCTATATCTACACTTTATGTTTCAGAATTTTGTCTCAGATTTTGGTGCAGTTGTATCAGATCCTACATTTGAAGGACCGGAGAAAAGAAGCCAGCTGAATGCTGTAATATGTGAACATTTCTTAAGGCAGGGGATGTTGGACACAGCTGAACAGCTAATTCAGGTGTGTTCCTGTATTTATGCTGGCCGAACTTTGATCAAGTGACAACACTACTTCCCTCTGTAGACACCGTTCCAAGGCTGTGTGTCATCTCATTCTCATATGTCTATTAACTCAAAACCTACACTGTAACAGCCATATTATGTGCCTATTTCCACAGCTATTGTGTCGGTACATTGATTTTTAATCTTTAAAGTGTTCTTTTTTAGGATGCAAATTTCACATTGGAACCATCACAGAAGGAGCCATTCCTGGAACTGCATCGAATATTAGAAGCCCTGAAGAAGAGAGATCTGTGTGCAGCTTTGCGTTGGGCAGAAGTCAATCGAGAACAACTCAAACAACAAAACAGTTCACTTGAATTCAAACTACACCGCCTTTTGTTCATTAGCCTCCTGAGTCAGGGGATTGAGAAGCAGTCTGAGGCGCTTAGCTACGCCAGGAACTTTGGGCCCTTTGCACACTCACATTCTAAAGGTATTAGTGAATGCCGGGAGAAAAGATCCAGACATTCCTATGAATCCCACTTCATTCCATTGTATAACATTGTTGTGTTTGATGAGTTAGATTTAGTTTTCATATCCTGTGTCGTGCTTTGATGATTGACAAACCAAGTGCCATAGTGATTACAAAAAGCTCAATGCTTATATATTTCTTCTCATAATTTTCCAGAGCTCCAGATTCTGATGGGAAGTCTCCTTTACTTGAAACAGGGTATCCACAACAGTCCGTATGCCCATCTTCTTGATCCCATTCACTGGGCTGATATATGTGACGTTTTCACGAGAGATGCTTGTTCGCTCTTAGGGCTTTCAGTTGAAAGTCCATTAGCAGTCAGGTATTAGGCTTACCCAATATGTTGGGAAATTTCAATCTTTTATATCCTTTACTCTCAAAGTATTGCAGAATCCATATCTAGAGTTTCAGCCATTCTATTGTTATACCCCATTCTGATTCAGTCCCTTGATGCTGGCACTCAGTGAAGCATCCGAAGGGTGATGCAGCTTATCGTGCAGAAAAATGTATGTGGAGTGCTCAAATGTTTGTTTGTTAGTTTCCTCAGTACCAGGAGATTCCTAATGGGAGGTATCTAAAACCCTTCATGTTTTGTTTGACAATCAATGATGGTTTGTTTTCTGTTGCAGTCTTCGAGCTGGATGCATGGCCTTACCTCCATTACTGAATATCAAGCAGGTGATGCAGCAGAGGCAATGCTCTGGAGTCTGGAGTGCAAAGGATGAACTCCCAGTAAGTGGCATTCTGTAACAGGAGTCTGAAGAGAGAATAGTGCTATGAAGAGAAAAACAATACCCTCTCTCTTTATCTTCCAGGTTGAGATAGATCTGGGCCCAGAGTGTCGATATCATGCAATTTTTGCCTGTCCCATTCTCCGACAGCAGAGTACAGAGAACAACCCTCCTGTACGTCTGCTCTGTGGTCATGTGATCTCACGGGATGCTCTCAACAAATTGGCCAATGGAAACAAGTAAGAGTGAAACATGT
Source organism: Notospermus geniculatus (assembly GCA_002633025.1). Classification (NCBI taxonomy): domain Eukaryota; kingdom Metazoa; phylum Nemertea; class Pilidiophora; order Heteronemertea; family Lineidae; genus Notospermus; species Notospermus geniculatus. Next base: position 88,307 of record NMRB01001186.1, read on the forward strand.
CTGATTTATTTACCATTTAAATGAATGAGGTCACTTTGAGATCTTGTAGCCTCATGCTGGAGTCTTGCTGGAAATTTGAAGATAGTAACTGAATTCCTCATTAGAACTATTTCCATCATTTATTTTGTCCATGCACCAATCTCATAGCCTCTCCCTGCTCTTGTGCACACCCCAACCCCATCTGTTGTTTTTAATTGTCATCCTGTGGATTTTTCGTTGTTACTCGCTTGTCACCAATCACGGTGTACCGTATTGTAATAGCATCTCAGCTTCATCGCTCAGTGCCATCAAGATCCCACTCCCGTCTTGCGTAAACTTTGTTATTGTTGTGATGACAGTCAGTTGTTGTTCATTGTTGCCTCATAGTTACTCTATTGTTGCCTCATTGTTACTCTATTGTTGCTTCTGTGTTTTCACATTGTTGCCTCGCTGTTTAACCTTTGTGGCTGTCTTGTTATCCTGTTTGCCTTTTCTATTTCAGACTCAAGTGTCCCTATTGTCCGTTGCAACAGACGGCGACCAGTGCACGGACGATCAATTTCTGAACCGCCATGTTGTTAACATGTGGTTCTCCGTCTCTTTCAGGCTGAAATGTCCGTACTGTCCGGTGGAGCAATCTCCAGCCAGTGCGAGGACGATATACTTTTGACATACGACAGAACTCTATCGTCTCTGCACGGAGACATGAGTTAGCAGAGTGTATCTGACTATACTTTATGGACTACCATATCGCCGGCCTCCCTGCTTGGACTTTAAATTATGCTTTCATGCTGCAGAGCAGAGAAACCTCCAGGTACCAAGAGACTGAAAGAAAGCCTTTCTGCCTGGAGGCTTCCACCCGAATTCAGTGCTGAAGGCTACTTCTGGAACACAGTCATTGAAAGTTGGATGTTGGACAAAAGTGTGGATTTGAGAAGGGTGTCTTTTTGACTTCCGAGTGACTTACCTGATCATGCTGACGGAGGCCAATTTAGTAAATAGCTCCTACACCCTAAAGGGAGACACTTCTATAACCTTTCTGATGCTGGCAGTGTCGTTTATGATGCCAGTGCTGTTAGGAGACAGTCTGAATGTGATTTTTACATGGAAATATAAAGAATATCATGGTGTCTCGACAATTTTTTGTTTTCAAGATGTAGAACATGTATATTTATTGACTGATTGTATGTATGTAATTACCAGTATGAAATGAGCTTGTTGAATTATGAGGTACATGTGTGTGTTGTAAACTATACACCCAGCAAAATCTTAATATATAACCATTCTGACATCCTTAGGCCCCACTCATTGATGTTCATGGTAATCATCCCAAAGTAACTTTCCCCTTATGCTGGGTTATCTGAGGTAGATTCATGTAGGATTTTATTGCCGTTTTGTTCAGTCACATTTCTTATGATGGAAGAGCTGTGCAGTGCGGCAGGTTTCAAAATATCTGTGAGACTGACAAATATTGTCCCCAGTTGAGAGGTGTCCTGATTACAGAGGTCAAACTGAACAGGATTGGTGGGCCTATGATGGAGTGTATTGGCAGAGGTGTCAGGGAGAATAGGTTCCACTTCGTTTGGAAATTAGAGGGGAAATGAGAGAGATTTTGTGTGAGATGTGTACCATAGGTGTGTCCCAGGTGAAATAAAAGGAAGTAATTTTATTCAAATCCCTTCCTGGTAGATTGGTTCCTATCTCTGCCGCCTAACCACCCGTGGCGCTGTTACCGGTCTACCTTTCATGCGTTGCAGCTACGTTGCTGGTCGTCGATTAGATAGATAGATAATCTTTATTTAACGTCCGTATGGTTCAACAAGTACATAAGCTGAGAGCTTTTTGACGGACAAGCAAATAAAAGTCGTCTCCTCCCTGACCGTCTTCACGGTCTGAACCTGCTCTACTTAACTGAGCTGACGGATTGGCCCGAAAGCAGGCCGACATTCGACCCATCATGGAGACAAATGATCCGGACACCTTGGTGAAACGCTCCGACTGCGCTGAGAGCACCTCCGGTAGGATATGATGGTGACGTTCATTCTTTTCATAGAAAATAAGGGGCGCTGGCCGCCTAATCATTACAAAAGCATTTACAAGACGAATGATAATGATATCTCTGACTGGTGTCGTTGATAACGAGAAAGCATAGGGCCTACTCGGTGCATACGGTGCGGATCTGTCCAGACAACAAGATCTGTGAGAGTGGCATGTTCGAAATCTCAAACTCGTCCGTTGAACACCAAAATCGGGAGTTCGCATGACTCGAAATATCGTCGGCTGGCTGAGCAGATGAAGCTGCCCACCATTGCTCTTTTCGAGAGCAACGCGAAACTGATAGAAATCACTCTTGTTTCCCTGCCCTGAGCTTCCTGCGGTCGTCTCGTAGCCAGGACTAAAGACGACTCTCCCACTTGATCGATTGACTTGTACGGTATTCTTCCGGGTCGTCGTGTGATCGGACAACGGAACAAACGGCTGTCAAGGTAGGACTTTTAGACTTTTACTTTGTTTTAGCGTGGATATTATGCATTCATTGGAATGAGAATCCTGAATGACTCCGTTTCTATATGAAAAGTTTCCACGAAAACAGCGCATGCTCGCCAAATCGTGTTCAATTTCGTCTTCGGGGAACAAAAGTTCGAAAGATCAACGAAAATGATTGAATGGAAATGCATTAGGACGGTGTTGCATAACTTAATAGTAGGCGTATTCGGGTGCTCCCGTGGTTACGTTTTCTTGCAAGGCAACCCAGGTCAAGGTTCCTTACTTCCGCTCGCGAAGGACGCTTCAAGATTGCCTTCGCAATCTATTCGTTGTGGCTGGAGTTTCAGCCATGCGCTCTTAGCAAATTGTATGACGTTTCTGACCATGTAGGCCTACACTTCACTTCGTGGGAGGTAGCTTTCTCGCTTAATAGACTCTAAGCAGGAAGAGAAGAGCCCAAACTAGATTACCCTACCGTGTGGGTTTTTTAAACCAGCTCAACGGCAGAAGTAACATTGGCGCTAACCCTGTCTGGATGTTCTAAAAACTTTCACCACTGCATCAAAATCTTCACCTTGAGGAGATTATGACAGCGTCTAGACCTGTCTTTCTCTTTATCTGGCCAACATCATTACGCCCTCTCAAACATTAATCACCTTACAACAGTATCCATTCATTTCACACCAAAACAAATGTCTTCTGCTGCAAAAGTTGTGTTTCGCTAATTGACGTTCGAACGGTAGATGTCTGATTATATTCGCATAAATCTTTCATCCCGTTGTGTTTTTGCTTGTGCGCAGGTGTGATAGTATGAAGAAATTTTGATTAATATCCCCAATGATATGTTTATAAACTGTAATCGTGTAATTGTTGATTGATCGACCACGATTCAAAATGTTTGTTTACTTCCGAGGGGGCGGTGATTGACGATTAGCAATTTTAAGTGATATTTGTAGGTTTCCGTGCGAAGTTAAGTACCGCAGCCACCGATAGGAGAAACAATACTGAGGCAACGTAATGAGAAAACGCAGATCCGAGTTGCTTGAATAACGCCCAGTCCGTTCCGGTGTAACAGAATCTAATGTCCTCCGATATGTGATGTCCCCAACAATACATTTACGGGTTAGTGTAATTGTTGATTGATCGACCACGATTCAAAATGTTTGTTTACTTCCGAGGGGGCGGTGATTGACGATTAGCAATTTTAAGTGATACTCGAAGGCTTCCGTGCGAAGTTAAGTGCCCCAGCCACCGATAGGAGAAACAATACTGAGGCAACGTAAGAAAACGCAGATCCGAGTTGCTTGAATAACGCCCAGTCCGTTCCGGTGTAACAGAATCTAATGTCCTCCGATATGTGATGTCCCCAAACAATACATTTACGGATTAAGCGGCACCATAGACAAGACCCTTTATCCTGTGACAAACAATACAGGGGGACATCATTAAGATGGGGGCATTAGATTCTATCACACCAGAATCCTGCGGAGTAGGCCTAGAACACTCACGGCCACACCCGCTTTCCACAACAGCGACGTGCGAAACTCCTGTCGGCGCAGCTACCATTGCACAGTACCGTAGTAAATATTTGGAAACCAGTTTCCGTTCATTTTATCCATTTGTTTACCGCGCCACCTGTCAGCCGTACACATCGTATGCCACTAGAGGCGCCGTGTCACACCGATAAACAACAACGGAGAGATATGCGGTTGATTGATTGCCCCGAGGATTATATTTACATTACACGACAACAACAACCTGCGTCTGTTGTGAAGGGAAACTCCTGTTTCTTCCCAGAGGAGATACCAGTACGGACTGGTGATAACTTTAACACCTCCGTTGGCATCGGCCACAAACAATGTGATGGCATGGTGCCTACTTGTAGAACGCAATCATTCAAACTGTTCACTTCAAACTTTGTGTATAAGTACACCTGTGAAGGCAACTGCATCTTGTATCAATGATCAGTGGTTGTTGATACTCTGACCTGAAGCGAGAATCGATTAAAAGTCCCAGAAAACACGGCGCGCGAGCGGGAACGACTCATTGGGAAACACTTGAAGGCGTCATCCATGCACAAAGGGAGAACACCATCTTACGTTCTCGTTGACGTTCACGGGGAGAATCCTAACCTCCCTATTATCTCCTAATCCGCGTGGTGAAGCCATTGAAGGCTGAAGCTAACGAACGTACAGTACGTCTGCATGCGTTCGTCGTCCTGCCCATGACGTTGCCTGCCATTAACTGGCATTATCCAAAGGAGTGACCTTCCAAAGACGGCTTTACCCCGATGGTAAGACGTCTGAACGAGAAAGGGGCGGCTCTTCAGGGCCAGACGGAAAGAAATCATCGCATTCCTGAAATGAAGAGCCTCACTCGCCGTTGAAGAACCCTCGACCGCGATAGCATGTCATAATACTGATCAGGACTGGTGTAAACGAAGGACGAGTCCCCGGGTGACGACAGGGAGACGGTCGGGAGGGTCGAGAGCATGGTCCATATGTAGGCCTACAGGTCTCGTAGCATCTAATGCCCCTCCCCTCAAGCCTCGCTGTTTTGTAAGCGGATTAAGGATTTTAGTTAACTCTCGATTCTTCTGAACTGGTCATTACTGACTTTTAATTGTTGACTTCGTTGTAATGATTCTGTCCTCAGAGGCTTTATCAGGTCAGAAGGGGTCAAGCATTGTGTCGAAAAGGGAAAAGAGGAATGGGTGGGACAAATTTCCACCGTAGGCGCCTCTCAACATGAGTGTTTTCTCGCCTGCGAGTCCTATTTGGCTTGCTCTCTCGAAAAATGTGGGCGTCGTTTTTGTCATCTGCTATTCGTCTTCGCATACGTTTCCTGGTGACACCTGAACCACTCTTCGAGAAGACACGGGCAATGTCAACCCTGACCATTCGTCGCTTTTTGACGTGATCGAAGTAGGCCTATACACCGGCTTAGTTTGATTATGTCTTGGACTTTCAGTTAATTACAAATGACAGGTTAGTGTCTGAAGATTACTAAAAGTTGGACGAATGCCTGACAGAGAGCACTCGAAGGTGCAATCGCAATTATACAAAATTATTCTGTAATTAAATTCTCCGAAAATTACCTGCATTAGGACGTGATCAGATGAGTTTTGCAAATAAGCTTGTCCTGTGAAGTCCTACTAATTCATAGGCCTCGTGGCTACTAATAAATGAACCGTTGGCATTCCTACAGATTGTCTCCGAGTGCGCTCTTGAATTCCAGAGGGACTTGTGTTTTTAGTGCACCTTGCGGTTTTCAGTAATTAAAGCTGAACTATCGGGTACAACTTTCTGTCACGACAGGGCGGCGCTGCGAGCCGTCCTACCGAAGACATAGAAAACAGGACAAAGGTTTGTTTGTTTGTTGTGCAGGCAGGAGCGATGGATCCGACTCCGCTCCATGCCCTTTCTCTAGCCACTGCCGGGTCCAGAGAAAACAGGCCTCTGACCATCGGTTCGGGAGAGGGCACTATACCACTCACAGCGCCTCCTATAGGAGTTATTTCCTGTCTTCGCAGTTCCATAAATATGGAGCAAGAAATGCTCTATTTGTGTCCTTGACGAAGGTGGATGTCCCTAACCCACAGAGTGATTCATTCACTAAACTTTCTGGAATTCTCTCCCCGGCCGGCACCATTTCTAACCAGACGTTCCGCTCACGAGGTCAAGGTATGACGACTGTCTTAAAATTACACCGTACAAGGGATTTTTGGTCAATCGATGCCACGGTGCCCAGGGAGGGGCAGTATTGTCTGCAGTATTTAGGTAAGGGGTTTAATCTTCCCGTGAAGTTTCCCCTCCGGCAGTGTTCAGAAGCGCCTGTTCATCACAGTACATCTGTCGTCGTGTCTGTCTGGAGACAAACTTGGATACGAACACTCTGCCATGAGTGCGGAGACAGTTTGACGCATCATCGTTTTTCTTTAATTTCTGTGTGTTACTTGCGGAGAAAATATCACGGTAGGCCTTTTTCTATTTCATCATTCCCATTTTTGCCTGTTCAGTGGTCGTTGAGGGCGGATATTGGATGGGATGCTTCGGAATACTCGATTATCGCATTTCCTTTACCCAAAGTGTGCAAATTTCATCGATGCCATGAGGAACTCGCCCCGGAAAAGTTAAGAATCTAACGTTCAACGTTTCAGGAGCTATTTTGTAACTTCATTACGTCACGGAGTAACAAATGTAAGTTTTCACGCTCCTCGCAGCGGGAAATGTTATGATCTGTGGTGGGGCTCGAAGTCGCAACAGGCGAGGGCCAGGGAACTTACTGCGTTGTTGTCCCCAGTTTGTGCCCTTTAATAAATGGCCAATTTATCGTTGCTGTTGGCTAGGGCATTGCTCTAAGTTTTGAATACCCCCTGAATGGCCATTTTAGCCTCCCCCCCCCGGAACACGTCTCGCCTTCTGCTGACATAAAGTAAACAAGGTAAAATAAACAACCGTTTGATAATACGAAAAGCAAATACAAGGTGTTTTATAATCCAAAGCACATTATCCAACTCTACAGGGGCGTTTAAAACTCAAGACGATGGTGTCACCTTTAGGTCAAGTATTCACGTCAACCAAGGGGTGAACCTTTCATGTATCATCTTATGTCCATGAACGGGTCATTTAATTACGCTTAATTGCCGTCCACCTGCAGAAGGTATGGTTAACGTTAACTGGTTAAAGGTGCTCTAGTTCGAATTGTAAACATTACGGTGCGCCACCCATTGTCAACTTCTGGTACTAACAAATCAGATAAAATCGAATTAAATCGCGCCTTTCACAACTTTTTGTTTGTTTTTGAGCGTAAAACCATAAATTTATTTCAGTTACAAGAATATTTATCAAGATAGATATGAAAATAGATAACATTAATGTTTGGTATACACGGTGCTGCCACCTGTCCGAGGAAAAATAATTATTTTAATCAACCATGTAAATAATACAATTCGAACTAGAGCACCTTTAATTGCCGTCCACCTGCAGAAGGTATGGTTATAACGAACTCATTCGCAAGGGAGTTGGGATTGGATTGGACTGAAGCAGGTCCTTGTTTGGCCTAGAGAGGTCGCCTGCATCATGGAGATTTTCAATAGACTGACATGAAAAGCAATATAATTGACCCCTATTAATATCGGTTTTCTCCAATCGATCGCAATACGTTTCCAGGAAGGCTGTCCTCAGATCCATGAATGACCGCGCACCAAGTTGCCTCTCGCCCAGCATGACGTCCCGCGAACAACAATCCAACAATTCTCAGATATGAGATGAATATCACCAGCAGTTGATATAACGTGAATCTTTTGTATAATTATACCAGGAAATGGAGGGGTTGTCGCTGTTATGCGAGATATCATATTCTGCGGCATGTTCAAATTTTTCACGCGTATTACTAACGGGTGCCGCGCGCACGACAACCACAACTGCGGGCGGGCATTTTGCCGAAGCCACACACGCCTGAAAATCCCTTCAATGGCGGGGAAAGAAAACAACACCATCTGAAGAATGTGTCACCCTGTGGTCAACTCGTGTGTTTTAATAAAACCATTGTTTGGAAGCAACAACACAGTGAATGCTACAATGGCATGGGAAATAAAAGTGTGACCAGTGACACTGCTTTACAGAACGCTTTGTTTGACTTCACCAGGCGTGCAGGGCTCCATCCTACATTCACACTCCTCCGATACGGTTTTCATGGTTTTTTATTGGAGTACGAAACTTTCTAGAGAATCATTAGACAGTTGATATAACGTGAATCTTTTGTATAATTATACCAGGAAATGGAGGGGTTGTCGCTGTTATGCGAGATATCATATTCTGCGGCATGTTCAATTTTTCACGCGTATATACTAACGGGTGCCGCGCGCACGACAACCACAACTGCGGGCGGGCATTTTGCCGAAGCCACACACGCCTGAAAATCCCTTCAATGGCGGGCAAGAAAACAACACTATCTGAAGAATGTGTCACCCTGTGGTCAACTCGTGTGTTTTAATAAAACCATTGTTTGGAAGCAACAACACAGTGAATGCTACAATAACATGGTAAATAAAAGTGTGACCAGTGACACTGCTTCACAGAACGCTTGTTCGACTTCATCAGGCGTGCAGGGCTCCATCCTACATTCACACTCCTCCGATACGGTTTTCATGGTTTTTTATTGGAGTACGAAACTTTCTAGAGAATCATTAGACAGATATCCATCCTCATCCACGGAATTTCGTAAGTCATTTTTGTTTCATTTTGATTGTTCTAGTATGTTGAACTAACGGTTTATATGAGCTTCGTTCGGAAAGATTCGGATGTTCAGTTTCAGGAATCCATGACATTGACAAAGCCTTGTTTCAACATCTCTCATCAGGTCAGGACCAACGGCAACGCTTCGTGCAATATCTGTCAAGCCAGAACCAATGATAAAGCTTCTGTCAACTTCTTCGGTTAGTTGGCTGGAACCAATGGCAAACCGTGTTCGGCGACACTAGGCTTCTTCTAGCCTCGTGTGTGTCCTCGTTCGGGAAGGCATGCTCTACTTCTTGAACCCTTCATTGTCTTATATCTCTGAGAAGTTGTGCATTAACTTTTCGGTCGGTCGAAAGTCGCTGAACCCCAACCTCGAATGTACGTCAATACCACTCCTTTGTGTGCGAATCGGTTAGCTATGCCATTATAGCGGAAAACCCTCTGAGAAAACATGCTTCCCGACAGTTCTGCCCTTTCTTCTAAGGCGTTCATCCTTCCATTGAACAAATTGTCATCTTTCAGCGCATTTCTAGCTTTTGATGTAATACATACGCTAACCTATCGTTATATAGCAGTAATAATACAGTTACTTTAGTGTTTTTCCTACCCCTGTGCCCTGGCGTTGTCAGTTAATTAGTGTTAAGTGCGCTTGGCGAGCCTTGGAATTAATAGGATGTCACTTCAAAGATCCCCGGTTAACTATCCTCATAAAGGCAAGGGCGCTCAATGGAACATAGAGACTAGCTCGACTGTATGCTCAAAGGTTATGTACCCGTAATTCTCCTCGATACAGCCGAGCTGTTTTTTTGCAGATATCTATTGAGTAATGTCTTCCAAGTTTGGAGAATGACCAAACATTTTCAAAACGTCCCCGAAACTACAGTCAAGTGAACCATTTGCTACACTAACCCGCGGCCCTACCCTTTTCATCCGAGGCGAAAAGGTGAAAGCAAGTGCAAAAGAAAGCATTTAGCATATCTCATTCTTCTTCTTGTGCTCTTAACCTTAATCCCAATAGAACGATATCGAGGTAAGCTGTAGCTAAATGTCAACCACATCCCGCCCACCAGCCCACAGTTCCAGTTTTTAGCTCACCCCGGAGATCGTTCGTTGTAGCGTCTTGTATAATAATTATTGTTCTTCGACGCTCAATGCATCTCTAAAGAGTTTTTTTGCATAAACCGCGGCTTTTATTTCGTCGAGCAGAAGTCAGGCCATTCTGTCTTCGTCCTAAGGACAAGCCTAAAGAATTTTGTTCTTCACTCTGTTACAACGTACGAAAAATGGATGAATGGTTTCGGAGCCGTACTTGAGTCGTACTTGGCACTTTCAGCGAGCTTGTTGAGAAAAAGGCAGGCATCATTCAACTCTCGGTTACTGACTTCTTTTTGCTTTAAGTTCGACATAAGTCGACCAACTTTCACTATTTTTGCACCGACGTGATATTTTCATCCATTCAAACCGCCCTCAACGACTGTGATAAGTCCTGATCGCTTTCCTGACAATGCCGCTCGCTACCGGCAGTACACCCACAATTTCCTGACACTACTGTCGATTAGAAGCCCTGGGAGCAACGGAGAGTGTGTGGGCGTCCTTCATGCTTTTCCCTCCTCAGATTAATGGAAACCACTCGTGATGGTCAAAAAAGTTTTTGCAATGTCATTAATTCGCGGCCCCTGATCGCTTGGAAGATTAGCCATCCTGCACGCAGCCGTAGTCTCGGTCAACCAGCCATAGTTGCGAATCTGGGGAATCGCACCAAGCATCGTGTGGAGCAGCAAAGCTGAAGAAAACGCTGGCTGCGCGAGACTGACAACACGCATCACGTCAAGGTCAAGGGGTGTCAAGTGAACGACAACAAGCCTTTCTCTGCAACGAATTCTTGGTAACTTTACAGGACGCAATAATAAGAATCGTGGGATTTCCATTCACGTTGTCATTTCTTCGATGACAGCTCGGTATGGAGCGATACAATGTGTCAGATATCTAGATGATTGTACACAACACGTACAAAGCCTACCACCAGGGGGCCGAGGCCACACAATTCTACTCCAGCTGTGAACATGCTTCTCATGCTGCGGCCATTGACGATGCAGGTTCAAAATGGTGGAGATCCCGGGTCACCCAGTTCGAGGAAGTCTCATTCATAGAAGCAGTTGTTTTTTAGTGATTGGAGGGTAGTATCGATTTTACGGTGAGAAACATCGGTTTATGAGATCAATAAAGGTGTACTTGCGACGGTGAGGTGATGGACTTTCGCCATCTAACACAGGGCAGCGTCAACCTGGGTAGGGACACATTTTTCCATTCCTGGTGAGCTGGGATATCATGGTCCTGGTGATGGGTCTGTCAATATCACTCCGCCTCGACTACATAGCTCTTTCCTGCCGATTCTCTTGCGAAAAACGACTCCAGTCCTGCATTGTTAATGATCTTGAATCGAGGCAAACTGCTTCCCGGTGACGCGTTAGTGCCATTGTTATGTCAGACAACAACACCAACAGCCAAGATACACACCACATCGGCGAAAAAACCAACTCCCAGGCTTCCGTGTTTTTGATAGAGCCGAAAATAGGATTTGCCTCTGGATTTGTTAGCCGTCGATAAACACTTTTTTCAACTTCTATTGATTCGCCAAAGTTATTGTCAATGGCCTGTAGGCCCTAAGCTACCCCACCGTGACCTAGCTGTAAATCGGGAGAAAAAATACAAGATCTGTGCTATGGTCGCTCTCTGACCTTGACCTTAGGGTTCTTATTTCGGCCCATTCTTTTCAACAACAATGCTTGACGTTATTTTAGGCAAGTGCATGAAGTACTGACCAAGGCACAGTGAACCCCTTTAGTTTTAGGCCCTCGATTTTATGGTCATCGTTTTTTAGTCCTGCTTGGCCTTGTTTCTTTGGTCAACTGACAAAGTCGTTTCTGACGCTTTGATGCGACGGCCGCATCAGTGACGATCCAAATTTGGTTCCTGCCAGGTCATATCAACGCACTTTCGTTGTCCGACATCACTTCCGGTGTCATAATCACCACCGGAACTTGCACAATCCGATCAAGTGGAAAGCCAATCTCACGATCGGACAATGGACCTGATGTAATTTGGCCCTCTCGTTACATCAACTGTCATCTGCAAGGAATTCCTTCCATCTTGAATTATCGGAATTGACAGGCAACCCTAGATGCTACGCAAAGGTCACTGAGTGCGTTTCATCGTCTGCTTTGCCTCCAGAGGTTTCAACGCCGCGGGCCCCGCTCCATTCAGTGGAACTGATCAAATTGCGAGCCGTCCTCAAGGGAGAGGGATATGCACCGAGTTGACCCCTGATTTGGCAGATTGGACCCCAAGTTTAACAACTCGGTGGTGGGGAACCATGGTTGTGTAAGAGGCGTGAAATCTAATCCGATGTTATGGGGATTAGGGAAGGGAGTGTCGACCTCGCTGTCCGTAGAACTCCACAGCATGTAAGCTTACGGGTGCACCATCTAAAACGGGTTTCTCTTCAAAAGCAAGAACAAAATAACAGACCCATCAGTCTAGCAGTCGTTTGACGTGAAGCCTGGGGTCCGTCATGGTCACTCAGCGTCGACACACGGAAACAGCCGAACCATGATCGTCCGTCGACTGTTTTGCACCGAGACGAAACGTCTTAGCTTTACAACTGATGGAGAAAAGGGGCGCGTTAAGCAGCTTGGAGGGGATTGCGACCTTAAAAACGATTGTTCAGGCGATCAACCACCTGCAACCTTTTAGGAACACGAGTAGATCACCCATAAGTACCCAGTTTTCAGATCGTTTGTCCAAAAACTCTGGTTCACGTCGAGTTTCTCCGTCGCCGTCGGCCCTGCTATCGACAATGCCCAATCAACGACTCTGTTTTTCATCGGCTGCTAATTAGCCTTCGAGTAAGTCCTTCTGGGGTCATTCGGTGCACCGAGCGTGCGTCAAGCTGGTAAGCTTTATTGACACAAATTGGTAAGGAGCTGCGTGGCAAATCGCCAGTGACCAGTGGACTTATAGATGTATATTTAAGGCATGGATATTAATTCCCTGGTGTTAAATATTTGAATGGAATATACACTGGCGACGTCATTGGTCAATGAGATGCAATAACTCTCTCCCGCGGTGCCCTAGGGTTAGCATTAACTAACGCCGGTTTAGCATTAGTTAGAGAGATTTAACCGAACAACTCAGACATCCAGTCTCGAGTCCGGCATCTTGGTCGCAACATCTTGAGGCATCGCAACGTGCACCTGCTATCTGCGAGCGTCTGACGGAGCTACACTTGTGCAACGCGAAGGAACGTGATTGCAGCCCAAAGAAACTGCTGGAGAAGCTAGACTTCTACCTCTAGCTTGACGGAGCTTTGGCTTGTTTTCAACTTATCTGATAGCGTATCTCTTGCGTCCGAGGTGACATTTAGCAGCCGTTCAAATGGGATTATTTAGTGAGGTGTTCTTCCTTTTTTGGGAAAAAGGGCAGCAGTTGCACGCAAGGCCATGCAATATGGGGGGACAAAACGCGTAAGTACGAAACATCTTTCCTTGCTCTTGGTGAGAATCGGACCCCTGGACTCCCGGGTCTCTTTGCCGGCGTTGTATTCTTTAGCGTATCGGTGTGCCAAGGGGTACTCTTGTCCATGGAAGTAGGCTACACTTCCGGGATTCGCTGCTCTCTCCTATTGCGTGAGGAGTCTAGTCCTTCGATCCGAGGCCATCAAGAGGTGATTTCGTCATCGACTTCTCGCTTCTTTCGTCTTCGACAATCGATGTGATCGATAGGGAACATCCTTTGTTGTTCAAGAGTTAGCGCCGTCTGCTGTTCTTTGACTTCGTCTTGGAGGTTGTGCTGACGTCGGTGGCTAGATTGGGCAACTGCGGCATCAGCGCCCTGCAGAACCACCGGTCGAGGCCACCATTGCTTCCAAACCACACCCCATGGTGGGCGACCTTTCACCTTCGAAACGAACTAGTGTGATCTTTAAATCCGAGGTCAAAATGTGTTACTGTCAACACTTTACATCTTCGCATCCGGACGACACCTTCAAGATCAGCTTATGGCAAACAAACGGACCATATAAAACAAAAGGTGTCATGTCTCCCCGGGCGGATCGATCGGCGTTACCATATGAATTGACGTAATTACCAGGATATCAGCTCGCCAGTTTGGCCAGCAATTGAATACTTGACAGTGATCAATCGTATTTGCCATTTAGGTGCATGTAAATATGAGGATCAACAGTTATCGGTGAAAAGAAAACAGTGGGTGTTTTATTAATAAGGGAACAAGCAAACCGCGGAACCTTCCGGGACGGTTGTCCTAGTCTGACCACGACAGATGGTGGACATGTCGTCGTTTCTGGGTGGTTGGGCGTCGTCAGATCTTGAAAAAGAGGGGTACCAATGTGTGGTCTACCATGGGTGCCACGCATGAGTCACTTGCTCACGCCCGTTTTGTCGTCCTATGCGATAGATAGGCCTAGGCCATGTCTAAATGAGTGCGAAGGTTTTAGTGAAATCTCATTATGTATATAATATGCTGATCTTCGGCGCATTCACCGCCATTACCATTCCAGAATAAGGAAATGAAAATCTTTGGAGTAATTTCCGGAAGATTTATTTTATGCTCACAATTTGTGATGCAAAATCAGGCAAACTCTATTAGGTCAAAGTGCCGATCTTTATTACTAATACCGCAAGGCCTCAGGGTGTCGTGGACATGGATAGTGATTCCCACGTGATATTTGCCAGTTCTCTGATTGGCCGCAAGCCTGTGCTGATATTTTCACCTCATTACGAGAGTTGCGCCGGAGAGATTCTTGGCAATTCTCGACACGTGATCAGAGATCGGAATAGATAAATTTTTGTGATATTTCGCCGCCGGGAAGTAGGTCTGCTGACCACAGATGACGCCAAATCAAAGATATCACCGTCTGCTGAATCGCCGACAGTGACAGATGTGTATTGAAACAAGTCTCTCAGATGAACACGAAATTCTTGGATATTTCAGTTCCTTGTGCTACCACATGTGGCAGCACTTGCAACGCCCGAACCAGGTCTATGTTCGTCAGTCGACCTGTCATGCCTGTGGACTGCCAACCTGGACCGACCGCACAGAAAGTCCGATAGTGCTTTCGTGCCTATCGGCGGTTTGGTAATAACTGACTGCCGATAGGCTCCGGTAGCACTATCGGACTTTCTGTGCGGTCGGCCCTGGACTTGAAAGAGGTTTCATGGTTTCATGAACGACTCGGCGACGCGACAGATTCCGATCCATTCCCCTGGCGGGACCTCTGGGAAGTCGAATGGGCAAGCGAATGAACTTTGTCACACTATCCTGGCCTTCCCCGTCAGCGAGGGATAGGTGATTTGCCGATTTCAGCAGAGGTAGCTGAAATCGGCAAATACGTCAAGTCCTACTTTTGCTTTTCAATTGAACACTGAATCGAAGGATTTACACTAAAATGTAGGCCTAATATCGTGTTGTTGGGATGTTGATTCCTAAGGCTGAGTTCCACATGACATATAGAGCTACTCTACACCGGATACGGATAGAGTGCTGTAGCTCTATATGTGAACACAGCCTGAGAGTATGGGTGACTCAGTTGGTTACAGTGTTGCAGGGGAATCTAGAAAGGACGCATCGACATCGCCCAGCAGGGTTCTTAGATCTAAGTTTGATCCTCCAAGATATAAGCCGACATGCACTTAAATGCACCTTCTAATTTGTATTTGTACTGTTTGCACATTCTTATACCAAATAATTAAACATTATATCAAAAATAGATATCTATTCTTGATGATATAACAATGTCAAACAAGGAATGAACGAAACGACACCAATCATTACTGGCAACTAGGCCTGACTTATTTCAGAGAGAATGGCGACATTTTTAAAGATGAGTGTTTTGTCTACCGTTTTGTATGATTTTGTACCCGTTTGACATTTTCATCGGTGGCCTCTCTGCCCTATGCACTTCATTCGTGACTATTTTGAGTGTGGTACCTAATCTTGCACCCTCTGATCCCTGTGACATCAAAAGAGCGGTATATCTTCAACTGATACTGTCAAGTGTTTGTTGTGTAAACTTCTTAATCTCAAAAACTAGGCCTATCATTCGTATTATTTGGTTGGTATCGTCGACCTACCCGCGTGGCGATGTCCTAGTTTCCATTGAGGCGCCATTGTCCCTGGTGACACCACCTTTGTGCGATCTTCCATTTAGCACAGATCATGTCATCTGCCAAGTCACTTGTTCATTTGATGGTCGATCTCACACCGCAAATATAAACATGACAGACAGACGACGCTGATAAATGAATTGTTGCCTGTTCAATCAATATATTGAATTACACTACCCCATCCAGTGATGACATTGTTCACTCAAAGACACGCGTTATCCCTCCTCTGATTGTTCCCAAATGATAAGTGGGCCTCGCACCTATAGTAAGACCCGGGGGTCGTTCGGTGCAGTCTCTGTACTTTAATGACCCGTCAAGACTGTGCCATTTGTGTAGACTTCGATCTCTTCGATGAGCAGATAAACTAGCGCTGTCATTCACTCATGAATGTGCGTATGTCTCCTGCACGCTGATTGGTTGGCTGAAAGCCCGCTCTCTTTGCGTGAATTAAAACACGGTGTCACTTGGGTGCTCCTCCGATAACATATGTATATAAAGGATAACAACTTGTCCACAAGTATTTGTGGTTTGTAACCGCGGTCAGAACGGAACAACTTGCCAATTTTGACATATCACCATGATGAACGATCGTTGGGACATGCCTGCCCCGGAGAATCTCCGAGTGGAGTTGTACGAACAGCAACTGAAGCCGATCGCTGATGCTGAATCCAGGTAGGCACTTTCCCCGCCTTTTGTGTTTCTCATTTTGCACCTCGTGTTGGAGAGGAGTTCAGTTATTGACGATGGTGTTTCACATTTTTTTTACAAAAGCCCATTCAACAACATTCGGGAGGGGTCTCTTATGCCAAAGCATTTTGCCGTTTGCACTTTCTCTTTTATTTGTACTTCTTTGCTTCTTGTGTACGGTTACGGTCAATTTGGTAACAAAATGTGTACGAAATCCCATTTTGTGTTGGAGGCAGCGACTTTAAATTGATGCTCACTCACACATGCTGAGACGCTGGTCGAACATGGGTGACAGTCGTTTTGTCTTCATAGCGGACTAGGCCTAGGGGTCCTCTTGTCCACAAACTGATTGCATTCCTCTGTGCGGTACCCTCACCCATAGGGTCTATGCATCGTCTACCTTTTTGTCAACTGTGGCCCCATCTTGCTCAGTCACCAGGGTTCACGTACAGCAATAAAAAACGCACTTCACGTTCCTCCATATCGCACCCCTTTGAAGAAAGCGTCTCTTCCCCTCCAGTATGCATGGAAACAGTTCTTAACCCGATATAAACCAATTAATGGATCTGTATACAAATCTATCAGGTTTCACTTGACTCCAAGTACTATTGATTACGGTAAAATCACCGGTATTGATATCAGATTGTGGGTTGACTTCCCGTCTGGGGCCAGGCGAGTACAATTATTGATCGTTTTCATAACGGTCCTGGAATTGCCTGAGGCACAATCAAGGTCACACATCGCTTCCTTCACTGTCGTGAACCTATTGTACGCGATATTTACAGGTTGATCGCCAAAAGAAGAATGTTTACATAATGTCAGATCTCATGAATAAAGTATTTTACGATCGTACTGTAGTGCAATTAGAGAATCAAGGTCGTGCCTCCTATAGCTAACGGGTTTCCCCTTTTTGCCATTTCCTTAACTAGCAGCCTGATCGTCCATGGCTAAAACTTAACTCTNAACTGAAGCCGATCGCTGATGCTGAATCCAGGTAGGCACTTTTCCCGCCTTTTGTGTTTCTCATTTTGCACCGCGTGTTGGAGAGGAGTTCAGTTATTGATGATGGTGTTGCACATTTTTTAAACAAAAGCCCATTCAACAACATTCGGGAGGGGTCTCTTATGCCTAAGGATTTTGCCGTTTGCACTTTCTCTTTCTGTACTTCTTTGCTTCTTGTGTACGGTTTTAGTCAATTTGGTAACAAAATAAGTACGAAGTCCCATTTTGTGTTGGAGGCAGCGACTTTAAATTGATGCTCACTCACACGCTGAGACGATGGTCGAACATGGGTGACAGTCGTTTTGTCTTCATAGCGGACTAGGCCTAGGGTTCCTCTTGTCCACAAACTGACTGCATTCCTCGGTGCGGCACCCTCACCCATAGGTCTACATCGTCCAATTTTCTGTCAACTGTGGCCCCATCTTGCCCACCGGGGTTCACGTACCGGTACAGCAATAAAAAACGCACTTCACGTTCCTCCATATCGCACCCCTTTGATGAAAGCGTCTCTTCCCCTCCAGTATGCATGGAAACAGTTCTTAGCCCGATATAAACCAATTAATGGATCTGTATACAAATCTATCAGGTTTCACTTGACTCCAAGTACTATTGATTACGGTAAAATCACCGGTATTGATATCAGATTGTGGGTTGACTTCCCGTCTGGGGCCAGGCGAGTACAACTATTGATCGTTTTCATAACGGTCCTGGAATTGCCTGAGGCACAATCAAGGTCACACATCGCTTCCTTCACTGTCGTGAACCTATTGTACGCGATATTTACAGGTTGATCGCCAAAAGAAGAATGTTTACATAATGTCAGATCTCATGAATAAAGTATTTTACGATCGTACTGTAGTGCAATTAGAGAATCAAGGTCGTGCCTCCTATAGCTAACGGGTTTCCCCTTTTTGCCATTTCCTTAACTAGCAGCCTGATCGTCCATGGCTAAAACTTAACTCTTCTTTTTTGAACACTCTCGTTGCGGACACCTTCGTTTGAGAGAACGTAAACTGCCACACCTGCGCTATGATTGGCTGTTTCCTCATTGCGTCGCACGACGTCAAAAAGTAACATGCCCCTATTGGGCGGTTGCTCGAACACAACGCTGCCATTGGCTCATTACGAGCGACGTGGGTTGTTACGCCGCCACGGAAGCCATGTTGATCATGTCGCCGCCTGGTTTATCTCTGCAACAGGTTGGTGAGAACGGCAATAGATTCTACTCAGTTTGGGTGAGAATCTACTCGGTTTGGGTGAGAATTTATAACAAGTCTGTTTGACGGGACCACAATGTGATGATTTACGTCCGGAAACCCCTCAGCGGAAGTTTTTTGTTCCGTTGAAGGTACACACGTACGTTATACCTGGTAAGACAGGTGTAACAATGATATACAATAACAAACTTATAATATTGTTTGTATTCGTTCCTGGATTTTAGGTAAACCACACTTCCTGTCTCCGATCTCTTCCAACCACTACGTTTTTCTTCAGAATGTGTTGTATTCTCTGAACGTTCTTTAGGAGGGCATGAATTGATGATATATGGGGGTGTTGATCTCTATAGCACTTCTGATACTTCCGTCTGTCATGTTGTTGTAGTATCGACTGAAGGCTTGCTTTCAATGGGGAAAAAATCCATAACGAACTATACTAGGTCATGTGATCCGACTGCCCTGTTCGTGGTTGTACCAAAAGCAATGATCAATATCTGATGCCACAGTGGCGGAGCAGAATGGTCAACAAGGCCTCGGTTACTCCTGGCCAAGGCATGCGCTCTTGTGACATACGGAGCGATTCAGCGGGGGCGTTCCCCATTCGTGCGGGTTGCGTTTTCCTCCTTCTTGGTGTGGCTAGAGAGGTCAGCGTCAATGTAATTGGTGGTTAAGCTCAGAAATGTGCCCAGCCTTGTGCCAACACCTGCTTCGCTACAATCTGTAGCACCCGCCGGCGCCGTACGAAGCGCGCAGTGAAATTTCAAGACGCAAACGTTATCAGAAACGTATTTCAATTCTCTTTACTTGGAAACCCCACCCAAACTGTTTCTGTATCAGACGTTACATTCTTGTCGTCCTTAGATTTATCCTCCAACACTTGTTTGTTTACATCGGCATAAATCTGTTGCTATTGGCTTGAATATGGCCGCCATAAACAACCCGCCATCCGGGAAGCCATAGCGACCTTGACCGCTACTTTTGGCCCAGTAAATTGCTACTTCCAAGAAGTGACCATTTTTCATGGACACTCGATGGAAAGTACATACTCTGAGCTGGCCATCGTAAATCAACGTTTTGGGCTAGTTACTTCATTTTGATTTCGAAGAAGTTGTCTGCGTGTATCAACTGCCATGGCGTCGATAAAGAAAGTTAGTGTGTTCCAAAGTTTCCCTCAGCTAAGATACGGTTGGATGTCGAATCCAGTCTTAGGAGACTTCCTCCCCCTTGGCGCCTTTGTCACTTTGACAGATCTATTCGTTGGTGACTGGAAGATGCGGCTAGAAGCTGGGATCTTCAGCCACGTGCGATCAAAAACTGACCCTGAATGATGTTCAATATAATTGCACGTAATTCGTCCTTTACTTCATCAAAGTGCATGATCCCTTCGTCGTTTGTTGATGCACTGGATGAACCCAAGATCAAAGGGCGAAGAAATCAAATAAAAGGCTTTAAAAAAAGGAGGCATATCATCCATTAGCAAAGTGAGTTTGAAGGGATTAGGTTTTTGTTACCCTGGGCCTTTGTTGTAGAAAAAAGGACGATCTAGCGATTATTATTTCATATTGGCCACATGATCAACCTTTTGGTAGTTGTCATGATCATAAACGATATCCCTTTTGTTGTCAAGGTGAATGGGATCGAATTTTATTGAATCGTGCCAACGTTATCGCAGCTTTTGATATCGTTCTTAAAAATCTTCCACGTGTATTGTGTAACAATCAAAGTGGTGGTAAAGGTTAGTCTAGTGTAAGACAAAAAGCAGTCAATGACGAAAAAGTTTTCTCTTTAACTTGATTTCTTATTTATTGCAACCCATTCATTGATAACGGGGTGTTCTAGTACGGACAAGATAACGGGCCGCGAACTTAACATATTTCTTTCACATTGGTATTCAGACTTTATCGAAATTAGCCATCTTTTCTCAAAGGTCAGTGTTGCAGGATCGCAAGGTTGGCCTTGGTCTTTTTCAATGAGGTCAAGATCGGACAAGTAATGAATGATGACCGATTTTGTTGCTTTCAAAAAGAAGAAATGAGTATGAAGTCCTTTGGGTCAATGCTACTGCGAGGAGTCACAAATCTTGGAAGTTTTGGCACCCCCCCCCCCCGGGGCTTTTGATTACCTAACTTACACTGAAACAGTGACTAGTATTTCGCTAGCGGTTTGCATCCGTGACGGCTGTCACCGTCAACTGTTGATTCAACCACCAAGGGACATCGCAAGCAGCGATATAAATAACTCCCGATTACCCAGAATTCATGACGCGTGTCTCGCTCTGGCGCCTACGCATGCCCAGTAACGCCAAGCAGTCCCGCGTTACCTCGATCCAATGGAAAATAAGATAAATGTCGTCTGCATCTGGATATAAATTACGAAATCAATTATCACTAACTTTTCTCCCATCTGACATCCTGTTCGATAATTCTTAGTGACGAATATGACTCCTTTGAGTCATTGTCACCCAGAAATGGTTCGTGTAATTTACGTTTTATAGGTTTTTTTATGTAATACTAACAATTCTATAGACTGGATCGGAGTGAATCACCGGTGAGAGATTGGAAAATTTGTCATTTTTATTGGAATCGGATATTCTCGCGAGAGAGCTCCAGAAACACGCGGTGTTTAGTTTTAGCGGCTCAGCATTCAACAGGGCGGATTCAACAGCGTTAGCGATAGAACATGTATAACGGCAACGATAGCGCTATTTTAAAGGCAACGAACACATTCAACAAGTGTCCATACCCCAACTGTCACAAATAATATTGTGCTACTTATTTTTCCATTTAGAGAAAATAAAAGATGGTTTGTTGGTTTATCACGCGAGACCTGTCAACTGCTTTGTTAACAGCGAAGTAAACTCGTGGTATCGTGTAGTAACACATTCCATCGGGCGCCGTCCGGTATTTTACAGGAGCGAAGTAACCCCAAAGTTCATCTACACGGTTGGTCCTTTCGCCTGATGGTTGACAGTAATGTCAAGGTTATTGGTATTAAGGTCAAGGTCACTGGTATTAAGGTCAAGGTTAGTGGTATCACGATTGAGTGACCCTGGCTCTCTCTGGGTAAATCTTGGTATGGGCGGTTATGTCCGCAAAAAATCAGTGTACAGAAAATGCATTTGTAGGCCTACAGTGAGAGTCGTTAGGAACCTCCAATAGTGAATTGCCCATAGAGACCAACTGGCTCGAGCAAGCTCCCAGGTGGAGGAGCTCCTTCATGCCCGCCAAAGCCAATCTTTTTTTGCCCCACGATGACCGAAATCAAGATGTCAACTTGTACCTTTACGGCAGCGGTGTGAACGTCAGCAGTGCGTGACATGTCGTGGTTCGATTTATTACAATCCTCATAAATTTGCCGTATTATAACCAACTTAACACTATAACTGTCATTTGCTATCATTTGAATGGATAGGTTGTAAATGCTTATCGCGGATTATACAGATGATTTAGTTTGGAGCAATAAAAACGATTCGCCGAGGTCATGTTTTAAGAACAAGTCCGGAGGTTGGTAGTCTCGGTCACCCAGGCGCTGTTTCGAATCTAGAGATTCACAAAGTTTATGTGTAGTAGTACAGCGGAACAAAAGGGCTGCTGCGCGAGACTACGAGATCGGTGACACCATTGCCAACTGCCTTGTTGGGTGTTGTAGAAGGACATAAATGCTGTCAGCAGTGATAAGATTCTTTATCACTTTATTACGTACAAATTTACCATCTTAAGAGTACATGTAACCACGACTGCAGGTGCAAAACTGGTCAACAAATTTACCACAATTTACGACTGTCCTCTTAGCTGGGAACTGTGAAGAGTTGACATTTAAATCACTTGTCTACAGAAGTGCCCTTGACCTTGACTGAATTTCGTAGAAATCACGAATCTGACGTCCATGCTGCCTAAAATCACGATTTTAACCATTTAGTTGATGCCAACGGGCATGAATTTGACGATAAGAAAAGTCAGAGATCAAGAATTGGACAGTGAACGTGCGCGATACCACATTGACCGACGCGTAATCTTTGCCAGGTATCACGATTTCATCAACGCGACTTTGTATTAAATTCATCGATCCCAATGAGCTGTCATTCCATGTTCCCTCTCGGTCTTTCAAGGTCAACCTCTGACCTCGGAAATACCACAGAGGTTCTCCTTGATCGATTGAAGACGATCGTATTGACACAGATTCCAACGGTGCATTTCACTTATGTGGTTTTGAAAAAGTGCCCTACACTTGATGAAGTGCAACGATGTCGTACCGCCTCGGCGATACAACGACGAAATCCTTCATTATACTTGAATGTACTACATTACATGCATGATGGTACAAATGCCCCAAGAAAAGGGAAACAAACTGATCAACGATTCTGCAGGCATCGGGCATCTCTTCCGCACACACAGAAGCTCCGACATCCCTTCTCACTGAATCTCTCTTGGCATAGATACTGTTTTGCGACCTCGAGAACGGGAAAATTCCTTGTGTCCAAAAATATTTTTCTGGGGGAACCCAGCGTGATGCAAGGCAAACGAACACACCAAAACGTGGCCGCTGTTTTGTGAGATAATACGGAGAACATTTGTATCGGCAACATAAATGACGGTGAAGGCATTTTAGGAATGAATGTTGATGTTGGCGATTGGCTCCCCTTGGATGCAGCCCAAGAAACATCTGCGCGTTCCCCGAGTGTCAACATCGGAAGAAAGGGAGGCAGAAGACGAACGACCTGAAACTGAGGATACGCTGGGAGTCGAATCACCGCAGACTTTAATGATCATCCGGAGGTGACCAGTGGTTCTTCTGCGCGGTGACGAAGGGACCGAACCACTAATTACCTCCAGAATGTTATTGGTAGGCCTTTGTGTTTCATCGGACTGAATTCTTGCACTCGGTGATGCTGTACCTGGTTCCTATTAGGCTTCGTTTGATTCGTAAAGCTTGTTATTGGATTCGTTTGATGGTCGAGTTCCTACCAGTACATTCGCCTCCGCCGTCGTATTGTTAACGAAATACCAAACAAAAAATCTGTTTTTGGAACCTGTACCATCCGAGAAAAATGCGGAGTATTTTGAAAATGCTCATTTTAGAAGTTCAGCCGATCAGTTATGTGTACCAATTGACTTAAGGGGTTGCACCCGCTTCACTCGTAGCTAACCCCATGTTTACAGTTATCACCGCAGCTAGACTGGTGTTTACAGGACGCGCTCCGCAGCCAACCAATTTAGCACCACGGAAATCTTCTCTGGAGTTATGCTAATAGGCCTATTTTTTTCCACTATTCCGAGATTATTCGCGTAATTGGTTCTCTTCGGCTGAAGAGGCATCCTTCATTACCAGGTGTAGAGGAGTGCGGTTGAAATATTTATGAAAATCTTCTAAGTGCGTTTACTGCCGGGAAATCCGAGGCGAGGAATGCCATTGAGGTCTACTTCATTCTTAATTGATTTTGGATTTACTGATCACGCCTGGTAGGCTATCTAACGGTCGATTATTTCACGATATCAACTTTGGACCGCTTAAAAGAACTTTAAAGATTACCGCAAGAAGCCTTGTTTGAAGGCAACTAGGGCACTTTCCTTTGGTAAGGACCTTCCGAATACATGTACGTGTCACATATGATGAACATGTTTCTGGGAGACGCTGTAGCCTGCGGAAAACGCCAAACCTCGGAAGCTGTCACGATTGTATCCTGTAATCGCGAAGCTTTTCCTTCGATGAAACAATTACAAGTGAGATACAACAAGATAATGGAGAATCTGTGCTCCAGTATCAAGGTTTATTGATTTCCACTTCACTACAAGCAGACGATATGTCAGTTCCGCTTGACGGCGAGAGATGTTGTCATCCTCGCGTCGTCTGACTCACGTGGAAACCAAACATTTGGCGGTGATTCAAACGTCGATCGAGAAACGGTCACGGCGTTGCGGCAGTTTCACCCTTCACGCCCCGAGAGCCGTAAAAGGTGCTGCTCCACGTGAGAGTGTCCTCAGGTGAGTTGGCTTCCGGTTGGCAACTCAGTCATAGAAATCGGTTGGCAGTCGTTTGTGTCATGAGTCCATTGGACCATTCTTCGTCAAAAGGGATGAGAAAGGGCCAGCGTCGCATCTCATGACCACAAAGTGATTTGTACTTATAGTCCCTTTAATGTTTTGAACCACGCCACGGCTGTTTTTGTCACATGACACTGACCAAACAAATCTGCTCATCGGGACGAAAATAAAATTTGAATCGGCGATGGAATCGACGTGATCACGACGGGATGCCACTTCCCCGCGTCGGTATCCGTTTCTTTGCGCCCTTCAGACGGCATCCCAAACATCTGAAACAGGCCAATGATAATATGAGAATAGGCACCCTGGGGTGCGGTGGTATGCTGGTCCCCGCGTGAACGCTACCAGATTTAGAACGCAGTTGACGCAGTGCTCATTTGTGGAATTCCACGGCAGCCGCGGAATTGCCGCTTTGGAAGGAGAAAGAACAACATCGCTCGTAATGTCCTCCCACTTGTGGTTATTTTTGCGGCTTATATTAGCACGAGCCTCTAATTGGATTTTTACGGTTTTAGCAGTTTTTCTGCTGAGGAGGCAACCTGCGTGCGTTCCGGAATATTGAGGGGCTGTGTCACAACTGGTATCCTCTCATCCCAGGTAGGCCTACTTCGTGCAGCGAACGCTCGGTGCTACAGGGTAGATGGTACGCTTACGGTGTCGTGGCAACGCACAAAATAATTGAACATAGCGGTAGCGGCCATGCAGCAGTGTTTCAGTTTCCCAAAGCACGTGCTGCACTTCATCATCCCGTTGTAAGTTTCTAAATAAAGCCGCCCCATCTTCCCCTCAACGCCACTCACTTCACTGAGAGGCTCTTGACGTGGCCCCCAACCCACCTGTCGCCTCCTCGCCTCACGGCACCGCCAAGTATGAACATCATTCCGACATGGAGCCCGTACGTCCTTGGCGCGCGCCTCTTCCAACTTTCAGCCATCCCCGTCACCTGCCGAGGAACTCCTCCACCGCCGCAGTCGGTAGGTTGCCGATCTTATAAAGCCTGACACATGGCAGCTCCACTGTCAGATTGTTCTGCACCCGATGAGGGATCGCTACTCGTCTCCTCACACTATCTATGGATCGTGACTTTTCATTTCATGAGGATTTCTGATTGTATTTTGATCGAGAATTACCCTTTGTCTATTCAGGTCCACCATGGCTATCGGCAGCATCCTATTCACCATCACGTCGTGCTTTCTTATAGCACTTTACTGGTAAGTTCTCCATTTCACCTTTTTCTCAATTTCTTTTGTGTTTTCTACTCTTTTGTCTTTTACCACCAATGATTTCATTCCTTGTCAACAACTTCTTAAGAACGGACAGCAGCCTGAGGAAGTTGTGAAAGACAGTACCAGTAATTTTTTCACATCAGTCAGTTCTCAAAATCTGCTGATGATCTGTATTCGTATTCATTTGTATTTTATCCGCATTCGTTGACGATGACCATGTTACTTTCAGGTACAAGAAATGGCGCCACAACGTTTTCAGACAGATGAACATACCCGGTCCCGAACCGAACATAATCTTTGGCAGCCTTCACGAAAGGGTAGGTGTGGTGCAAACTTTGTTTCATAATCGTCCTGATTTTGTGTGTAGAGACTTACCAGCAAGCATAGGAGTTTGCTTCCTTCACGTTCCTTGACAAGATGGTAATCCTAAATTACCCGATTCAAACTACGATCTGGTCATGGAAGTATCAAGCTATTTCGCCAACCGGACCACTTGTTACGAAGCAAACGATGTAACGTTCAAGTATTCTTTATAAAAAAGACATTTTCTTCAATTCACCAGTTTTTGTTCTATTTCAGCCTCTCTTCAAAAACTTCCAAAAATGGACAAAGAAGTATGGCAGAACGTTCGGGTAAGTTTGTTTCGATATTGATTTGTATTGTAGTTTGTTGCTGGTGTCGTAGTCCACTTTCCCTTTTAGGAAGTAGTCCACTTTCCCTTTTAGGAAGTATAGACTTTAACCGAGGTGACTGAATGACGTCAAAAACTCACGGGATGTTGAACTTAAGGTCGAATGATGTGACTCTAGGTCAAATGAACGGGTTCAAAGTCAATGAACATCAGCAACCTCAAACGAAGGACTGTGTTTTTTGTCGTTGGTGAAACAGTTAGATGTCAATTTCTTCCTGGTCGCTATCGCTTAGAACAAAATAAATCGCTTATAGCAGGATAGGCAAAGATACGAAATATGAAATCGACGACCTTGTTGATGGAGTAAGGGTTCATGGGCCAGACATTGTATCCGCTTCTTCTTTGAACTGTCTGGTTATAAGTCATATTGTATCTTTGTTCTTTTTTACAAACTCTCTGAACAGAGAAGTCGTTGGCCGATTTGATGGCCACCAATTACTATCAACCCGGTAATAAGTGATAACCAATAGCAAGGTCACATGACCTCCGTGCCCGGACACGATAGTTTATAAGTTTGCACCGCGCAGAAAATGCGGTAGGATCACTCCGAATTAGAACGAAAACCTCGACAGACCTTGGGGCTGCTGCAGCGATGCTAAAGTCTATTTACTGCCGCCTAATTTTTATCAGACAGGTCAGCTTTAAGGATTTACGAACTTCTTTTTAGTTACAATAAGAAAACCATCAGATGTTACTGGCGGCATTGAAATGATGGCATTGAAAAGATGCGATGATACCGACCAAACTTCTTTTAATTGATAAGGCGGCCAATGCCATGACAAAAACGGGAGCGTCTTAGAACATTTTCGTACTTTGTAATGTTTGATATTCATGAAATATATACTCCATTGGGGTCATTTAGTGCACACACGTAAACGGTCGTAAAACAAAGTAGAAAAGATAACTTCATATCTCTAGTATAAGTTGTTTTTTTGAATCAAAGTCATAGTAACATGAGTGTAAAGGAGTAAATGAAAAATTTTGCTGACGCACGCTCCAAGCGTGCCCTTCAAAACATCAATTGAAATCGGTTTGTGCAACACCCGTTTCCACTACAGCGGTTTCCCGCGCTTGCGGACTGTGGCCGTGGAAACTGCACAAAAAGAGCGGGAAGGGCTGTTAGTGGAAACGGACCTTCACAGCTTCATGGTGATTCAAAAGCGTTGCCGAATGTCTCATTATGTATACACCGAGAAATGATATCAACTTGCAAGCTTTTAATCAATAGTAACTGATATTGGTCCTTTGTTGATTTTTTTTAGGTATTACGAGGGTCCGGTCCCGATCATCGTGTCGTCAGACCTCGAATTCCTCAAACAGGTGTTCGTCAAACAGTTCTCACATTTCCACGCACGGAAGGTAGGTGGCGCTTTACTTCTCAGGTCTACTATTTTGGATAATCTATGGTCTTGTTTCACATGCACCGTTAGAGAATACTTCGATTTCTCTCGCTAGAATGTTTCTTTCTAAAGGAACATCTATCTGCACCAAATTTATGCCCACGAAGTCCAACATAGCCATGCCAGCCCTTGGTACACTGACCTTTTTTCGATGTATTGTAAGATGTACTTGAGTGGAGCTCTGCATTTCGATTTCCATTGGACAGTCAGGTCGATACTTGCCCTACAAAGTCCTACGTAATTTCTCCGTCATATAGTTTTTCCTAGAATTCCGACGTCATACGTTATACAAGTTCACAAATCTGACTTAATTTTGAAGGAGGGGCTTCTAGAAAAAAGCGAAGCGTTTAGAAACATTCCAGAGACTGTAGATTATGATATATCAACAATTTTGAGGGCACTTGAAAGCAATTTCGAGATGTAGAAAATGCGTCTGACGACGTTTTTGGGGAGAAAAGTGGGCGGCAAGTACTTCTTAAATTGTATACACGCACGTACGGCTGGCAGAGTGCTCTCAAACATGATTTGGAAGGCAGTATTTAGCTGTACCCACATAGACCTCGATTGTGGTATTTGTTGATCGTGCGGACGATAGGCCTACGTAACTCGTGACGGTCTTCAAGACCTCTTGAAATTTTTGCGAAAGGTTGGCCCTACTTGACCTAGAATGTTTTTTCCACGATTGCCCGGACGATCAAGTAAGGCATGGGCCTAGGCGCCGTTTTCTTCTTGTGGTAACCGGCTGGTCACATTCCCACCCGCAGGGTTGGTAGCGGTTCAACATCCAACTAACGACCATCACAGGTCCAAGGCGGCAGTCATGACAGCCGTCCGCGGGATTTCGGTCTAGAACCTGTCATCCCAGCATTGCTTACTTGACACAAGGTTTGCAGTTTTGGGAAAACGTAGCCTATGTTTCACTTCCGGTGCAAGTAATGGGTTTAGACCTTAAAAGCGCTCCCTGGCGACAAGTGAAGAAATCACTGAACACATCAGAGTGGTGACTGAATATTCACCTCAAGCTCAGTGAGTATATCGATTAAACTGCACCGACTGACACTTGGAGATCAATCATGTCAATATATAGTTTCCTCTGGAAGTGGCTGAAACAAGGTTTGGATCAAGGTATAAACAGACGAGTAGATATCAAAATATTTGCGGGTAATCAATTAGCCGACTTATCAATCGATTGGGACCACCGCGGTGTCCAATTAAATCATGTTTTGACATTGAGTTGGTCTCGTGTGATTGATGAATAAATCGATAGTTCATTCAACCAGGTGCTCCATTGTGACCTCAAGCGACCGCAGACAACGGTGGTGGCCGCCTTTTTTCGCTTTCCGAATGATTAATTGTTTTTGATTCGATCGAAAACATTTCAGAAGGGCACCTTCTGGTTTATATATGTCAAACATGTTTTGGTTGGTGAACCATCATGATTGTAAACAGAAAAGTCGTGATGGCCTCGTAGGTTCTCGTCCAGCTCTTCCAGGTTTGAATTCCAATCTCTTCGATCGACAGTCAGCCTATTACGCCCCTAATTCAGCGTTAATTTCATGAGTGCTGACATATTCATTGGCGATTACATTTTGAGAAGCAGACGCTGCCCATCAAATGCGTCCGCAGCGTGCACCTTCACTGGGCGATGTTCGTAAATCCTCTTTGAGTCTTTGTAGTAAAATATCGTGAATTGACAGAAAAATGGAACGTGCCAGACATCCTCAACGGCTTCATACACTGATTGACAAAAATGGAAAGTACCGGTACGTCTAATTGTCCATAATAATCATGTAAACGCGCATTGTGCAGTTACTGGGAATGCGCTATATAAGAACTCCATTATTATTATTATTTTTATTATTATTATTATTATTCGCGACAATGCCGAGTTAAATGTCGAACGTCTGTCAAAATAATGTCAGAAAATGTCGACTTTTGTGGATTACCGTTGAAAGACTAGGCCTACGCACTGTAGTGACCTTTGTCATGCAGTGTACGGAGGCCTTTGGCCCGGATGTTACATTCGCGCCGTGCTTTCATTTGCGAGTCATATTTTGAAGATATGACCACGTTCGCAGGTGAGAATAACCCCATGACACAATACCAGCCCACAAGTCAACCATGATATTGTTACCGGTTCTTCACTCCTCCTGGCTGCTTACCAAAGTGTACTTGAACGTTTTATTTACAATCCATAAACATTCCTGGGGCTAAGTTTTATTACTCCAGCGGTAATTCGGTATTTAGTTGGGAATAAAATACCAATAAAATCGTTTATTTGAGAAAGGCGGTAATCAATGATAACACCCTATTGATGAGCGTACTTCACTCACGAATGAAAATGCGCATCAGATAAATGGGCTCCCACGCATGACACGTTCAGGACTGCGCTCTCTACCGACAGGTCTGTGTACTACATTGGCAGTAATGAATCGAAAATTGGAGCGTCGAACACACCAGCTGGCCTGACAAACCAGACCAAGGCCAGCAGATTTTCAAAGTGAGGGTCTTTCACCAGTGGATTCTACTCTTTCGGAGCCTCACTTTGACATTAATTTTATCGACATTCTTTTCCTTTAAATTCTTAACCATCGCCTGTCATGCCTGTTGCCGACAACGGACCTCATTCGATGGCACCTAAAAAGAAAAGAATAAGTTGCAGATCTCAACCAAAGCGCGTGAATCTTGCCTTTGCTTGCTTTCCCCACAATGGCGGCAGGGGTTATTGGGTGCAAGCAAATGTTTAACCGAGGCAAACGGAACGACAAATGGTCAAGACGGAATTGGAATGTTGATTTGAACAGCGGTGCGGGAGAACGAACTGTAAGGAAACTGGCCTCAAGGCTATTTTGAAGCTAATATAGCCTCTTCGATACCTGATCGGCACGAATTTGTCATAAAAATGGTTGATTCACAACCTTGGCATTGTTGTACGATGCCGTGCAGTGCTTAAATAAACTCTCAACAGATAAATAACAAAGTCCTGAAGCCCTTTTGTCGCCAAACCTCGACTATCACCGAGTGTCACCGAGTGCAGACATTACATAAGCCTCTTTATGAGGCCGGGTATGATGGAAGTGCAATCTCGTCAGTCCTTTCATCTTTGACCTTCTGTCCTCCTGACTTCTCCAAAGGTGAGCAGACGACGAACCGAGTGCAGTCGAGTTGGGGGGGGGGGGCAGTATTAGAAGACCGTTTGCCCAAAACATCACTTGTTCAAGGATAATCGAATTTTTGCAAGTTTTCGCTCGTATCAACAGGGCCCCTGTAGGATGCACTAAAAAACTGATATCGGAAACTGGTTGAGCGTCTAATGGAAAGCCATTGTGATGGAAGGATCAATAAATGCACTTGGGTCCTGGAAGATTTCTCCAGGAGACATTCAACGATAATTGAATGATAGTTCAACAAGACCCAGGATTCTTGCTCCTTAGCTCAACTTAATTGTTGACATCGCTTTTTTCTCTGGAGGTCAAGGTCAAACAGTTCTGATGCAGGTCATGCACGAGCCAGTGACTTAGCTTGTAGCTCCATTCTCTGCCTCCTCGAGAAAGGTACTAATGTGTCGGTAGACGTGGCCTGGAGGAAGTTTCTTTCATATCTGTTCACGTCATCCCGGTATATACTGAATAGCGTCATCCGTCGACACTCTTGGCCCTTGGTAGAAGTTGCCTGTTTGATTATAATGATCTTGACCTTCAGTATAATGACCATGAACGTGACCTTGACCACGGCTTTCGTTTTCCGTCAATTCCCACCTGTCCACCACCATTTTATCAGGAAAATTGGGAGTGATGGCATGAATAATAATCTATCAAACCTTAATTAAGAGCCTGAACAGGAAATACCAACGGTTGATGATATTCAGCGAAGGAAAATACCGGTAGGCCTATTCTTGTTCAGCGATACTCAGTAAGAGCACATGACAGGTGCGTCATAGGTTGGCGTTAGGCCGGTTGATGAAGAATGCCAGTGATGAGTTTACACTCGCAAACCTAGCGTTTTTCACTGTTCATTAGGCTACTATACTCATACCAGACTTATTATTGTGCCATTGTCTTTTTACACGTGTTTACTTGATCTTTGTATCATGACATCATCGTGGTGGGCGGGCCGGCCGCTGCCGGTGGGCCGCCCAGAATTGATGAGCCGCCTTTTATAAAAGCCAATTAACCTAGAATGCAGGTTTGAACCTGGAGTAACTCCCCCTCTGAACGAGGCTAATCTCAAGACATTCACCCGGCTAATAATCGTTTCGTTCATAACACAGGGACGGTTTTCTTGCCCTCCATTCAGCTACAACAAGCAAAATGTCCTTTACTTTGCTGCCAATTGAATACTCGTAGGTGGTAAGCGTGTTTTTGTTGTGAAAATAATGCTGTACTAAAGGAAAACGATATTTCGATCTATCGTAATTGGCGAATTCACGATGCCAGTGGCGTGTCGTTCTGTTTTTTCGGTTGCTCTATCGTGGCGGACCGAAACAGCGGTCAATGCTCTAAACTTCGTCAAAGATTGAGGCAACAGCCTGGATTAGTGTCCCCCATACCTACGCAGATGAAAGATACGCCCAGTGCTTTGCAGTCTGCAATCAGTTGTCAGTTCTTGCAGCGAGCAGCCCGGTCCAACACGATCGAATTCCCCCTGCGGGATTCAATTTTCTAATGTAGCAATCTTTCCATCAATCTGCTGTTTGATCTTTCAAAGCGGGTTAAAGATGTTGTCTAAATCGTCTTTTAGGTCGAGGACAACGACCCCCAGGATACCCTGCAAGGCCGGCTGGTTGGCATGTTTACGTATTGCCCAAGTAGCTTTGTTATACGAAGGCCCTTATCCTTTCACTCTGGGTGCCTTGTGTCGTCTGGATTCCTGCTTTGGTTGTGATCGCTATTCTTGCAAGAGCAAAGGGAAAGGTTCAGAATCCTCAAACACATTTATTGTCATCTACAGATATCGTCGAAAGATGGTCAGTGTCCTGACAGCTCGCATCATTTCCTCCTCCTGTCATCCTAAAATGAGCCTAACATCGCGTGCACCGGAGACACGGAATACGCTGAACGCGGTACCTGATTGATTTCCTTTAACAAGTTTTCCGATGTGTCTTTTGCAGCTGTTTCCGATGCAGCCCGATCCCGATGACGTCATGTGCTCCATGTTCTTCGCCACAGGAAATCGATGGAAGCGACTGCGGGCAATAATCAGTCCCACCTTCAGTGCTGTCAAAATGAAACAGGTACGAATTAACCCTGAATTCAACGTTTCGACGGCCGCTCCCGCCATCTTGGTTTTCAACAGATATTTCATGCGCGCGCACATTCTGGTAGGCAAACCAACAACGTGATTGGTCCAAAATACGAATTTGCCTGCCAAATTTGCCACTTTTTCGATAATAGCAAAGATCATAACCACCTTTTGCAGATGTCCCCTTTAATGAACCAGTCGATTGACGATATGATGGACCTCCTGGAGAAGCGAGAGGAGGAGGGAAAACCGTTTAATGTTTACGCGTAAGTTAATGACGTCATCATTTTGTATTATGTTGAAGAAATTGTCGGAAGAGGGAGCTGGAAGCAACTTCAGCTCTTGCCGATGGTCTTTTTTCTTGGCAGACGAATGATCAACGGACTACCTGTAGTTTTTTCTGGTTGAGTTACCCACAGAGAACCAATTTGCTCAGAAAAACTCGTTTTACATTTTGGAGACTATCGGCTCAACATGATCGTTCGTAACGACCAGAATTCCATTTGCTTACAGGATGTTCCAAGGTCTGACCCTTGATATCATCGGCGAGTGTGCATTCGGAATGAGAGTTGAATCCCAGAAGAACCCCAAGGATCCATTCTTACTCCGCTGTCGGCAGATATTTATCAACGCTGCCACACGACCATTGCTCATATTGTCCGCCATGTTGCTGCCAGAGTTCCGGAAGTTTTGGAATTCGTTGTTCAAGCTACTCGGGCATTTCCGTGAGGATCCGACCAAGTGGTTGATGGATGCGCTGTCGGAGATCATGCAGCTCAGGAAACAGGAACAGGTTGGTGTCTCCTGCAGGCTCAGGCAATGTTATATCGTATCTCATGATTGCCCGAGTGCTGGCAGTACGAGCAGTCTTGCTGAAGCCGAGTCATGGGCCAATTGAAACCACTAAACATTGCTTTCTTCTGTTCCAGCACCGCCGTGTCGACCTCCTTCAACTCATGTTAGACGCCGAGGAACCACCAGTCTCACGGTTCGAATGGATTCACTCTTTATCCATATCCGACGACTTCAAACTCAATGGCAATACGAATGGCTACAGGAACGGTTTTGCCAATGGCCATCCTAAAGGACATGTGAATGGTATCAATGGCCTGAACCATGAATACACCAATGGCTACATTCTGCCTCATTCGGAAGAAGACGGCGTTTCCAATGGTCACGTGATGAATGGCATCAACGGAATGGCCAATGGACATCACAAGTCAGGTCACGTGAACGGTTACAAGAATGGCATCAAAAATGGCGTTGAGAAAAATCATATGAGAAGAGCTCTCACAAAGGAGGTAAGAAATATTCATAATCGTCTGCCAGATGTAAGGAAGATATCTCAAAGCAGAACTTTGAGCGGAATGATACCATTTCAGCTGGCTAGATTGATTAACAAAGGAATGCTTTGCTGGGCATGAAATTAGGTTACATGTATTTTGGAAGCAGGCTTCTAAACCCGAGGATATTTTTGTTTTAGGAAATCACAGCTCAATGCACGCTGTTCCTCCTTGCGGGATATGAGACAACCAGCAACACCATGGGCTTTGCTGCTCACGAATTGGCAACAAATCCAGATATCCAACTAAAGTTACAAGATGAGATAGACGAACATTGCTTAAACGGGGTAGGTACCGTGATTTGTGATGGTTAGAGAATCGTGAAGGCCATGGCATAAGGTTCTTGTTAGGCATATTTTTCGTCACGCCCAAATCAAACTTCGCCATTGTAAGTTCCAAAGTCTATCTACATCTGACGCAGTGTGGTTAGGACTAGACTGCCTCTCATGCTTTACGTTGCTCTTGGATGTTGTGTCATTCTCCTTCTCTGGAATCGGTATGACTCTGAAGTTTACATAATCATGTTGTTCCTTACAGAACCCAGGTTATGATACGGTGCACAACATGCCATACTTAGACATGGTGATCTGTGAAGTTCTACGGAAATACCCTCTCGCATCACCGTAAGTATAACTTAGCAAGAGCTATGAACCTTTCTCATTCTACAAGTCCAATCACAGCACAAAGCTTTCGGCGTTCATTCATGCCAATCACATTTCACTCTTATCACCATTTCAGTGTGATCTCGCGTCTGTGCACAGAGTCGTGCTCAGTCAACGGTATCCATATTCCCGAAGGCATGGTGGTCAGTGCAGACGTCTGGTCAATACATTATGACCCAGAGATATGGGGACCAGTCGATCCGGAAAAGTTTTATCCCGAAAGGTAGGTGCCCTGTCGTTGAAAAAACTCATACGCATGCCGTCTGCGGTTCGTCATGATCACTTCTTCGTTCTGGGGTTGTGTGTTGTCTGATCCCCACTCCCTGGGAAGGACGAATCGATCTCGACGGAATTCCTGTGTCCCCAGCTCTGACATTTGGTCATATGAATAAAGGCTAGCAAATGCTTTTACTTCAGATTTGTAAAGCATTGCCTAGTGCATTTGTATTGCAAAATTCAAGTAAAATCATTTACTAGTCTTTATTCATATGACCCAGTGTCATGGGCGATTCCGTTCGGCAGCTGCCGTTAAAAAGTCGTAATTGACTAGGCCTTGTAGTGACGTCAACCACCACCAACATCATCATCATTTCAGATTTACCCCAGAGAATAAAGCAAATCGCCATCCAATGGCCTGGATGCCTTTTGGAGCCGGACCCCGCAACTGTGTCGGTTGGCGGTTCGCCATGATGGAAATCAAAATCGCATTGTGCCGAATCTTACGGAAATATTCAATTCGACAATGCTCAGAGACTCAGTTCCCGCTGCAGTTGCAGGAAGGAGGCACTGTCAGCCCGCGTGATGGTATCGTCATCAAACTCGAGGCGCGCTGAATCACGTCGAATCTCGTTCGGTTGGACTATTCTTGATACCTCAACGTATACGTAGACTCCCCCAATGAGCAAAGCATGAACGAATGACGTCATCCGATGGCATTCTTCAGCGTTGTGATTGGTGCCACAGGAACCGGAAGTGTGGTTTCTGCTGCCGTGTTGTTGGCGCTGACGTCGGGTGACTGGAAATTCGCAGTTTAGAAACATTTTAAACGTTAGGAGAGCGCGTCAGTGAGGTTTATTTTGGGAAGTGTGCAATTTGTGGAGATCTCTTCCACACTGTGAAATCCTGAGTCACCAATTGGTTGTTCAGGGTATTGATACGGACACGAATGAAATCAGACTGTGCCAGTCCAGTGGACAGTATCATGA